>CAJPEV010002390.1:10851-45391 GCA_905338385.1 Darwinula stevensoni | reverse complement strand
CCTGAGCGTCTCAGTAGGCACGTCCACGCCAAGATTCAGCTTTCCATGTCTCTCCGTGTGACTGAAGCAAATGTATATCATTGAAAACATCTCCCCCCCAAAATGGGTTCCCCGCAGGGCATGTACCTCCAGAGTCCGATTTTTTTCTCAACTCTGCATCCCAAGAGGTATGTGCAGGTATGTACCAAGTTTCAGATTTCTAACTTCTTTAGAACATGGTCAGAACTTGCGTCAGTCACTCAGTCACGATCGGCTATATATATACTGTATATTTATTTATTTTATATATTTTTCTTGAAGCATAACTATTGAACTAAGCAAAATGGCGCAACACCCGATATCTGTCTTCCGTCGCCCCGCGGGAGCGCTACAAATTACCGAGGAGCGATGGAGACTTTTCTAAGATCATTCGTCGTGCAAGAGAGGCTTTGCAGGAAAAAGTGCTTTCAGGGGAAGAAATGAAGACAAGGCGAAGGCGATGCAAGGGGCAACGGGCAAAAGGGTCCCACGTTCGACGACGCCTCTCGAGGAAGACGGGAGTGCCGTGCAGGGGCTCGGATATAAAAGGGAGGTCGCTGGCCCATACCGCTCCAGTCGCCCGTAGGCTCCCGCGGCTGCCTCCTCCTCCCCCATGCACCAAGATGCTTGGACCTCCCGACGCGCCTTCCACTAGTTCGTCGGACTCATCAGCCGGTCTCTTCTTCCTCCGCCATGAAGTCCTTAACCTTGCTGGTCCTCTCTTTCGATGGGCACTTCTCTCAAGTTCGGTATCGATTTCATAACGATTTCGTCATGGCGCACATGCACGCAAGTTTCTTAGCGTCACAAGCAATGATATCCACCTGAAGAGACGAATAGGTCCCATTAGAATAAGCGTCATCGTTCACGCATCACGATTTATTCCGATGCGAGTTTGTGAGATGTGGCTCCAGTATTTTTTTTTTAAGTTTGTATAAAAGAGAAACACAAGAAAAACATACTGTTTCTGTTGTAGTTCCTTCCTGGTTGGTCCTTTCACCCAGGTTCGAAGGACGTCCAGGCGAAAGCACCTTGCGTAAGGCTTTCTTAATATCTTCTTAAATTTCCATGGAAAACTTAAAAAAAATGTTTAGGGTTGTTTAAGTGATTTATTTAATCCCGTTAGCCTGTAGATGCCAGTGATGTCACGCAACCGGACTCAACATGATTTCACGATGGAAAATGCCTAATAATCATGGCTATATTCCATTTTCGAATGCACGAGGTTCAAAAGCCTTTCTCTAGCCTCGCAGGATGCGTTAGTGCAGCTCTGCCGGTGTTCTTTTTTGCTGTTGGTGTGGATCCCATATTGACTTTTCTGGATGCGAATTTCGTGGCATTCGATTCCATCGCGAAGGCATGTGAATGCCGGCTACGACATAGGAAGACTCAAGGCCGGATCGGACGCCAGCACAATCTGAACAAGAGCCAACCCAGGAAATCGTAATTGGGCAGGCTCAGTCCAGTAGTTGGCCTTCATTCAGTCAAGGAAACCCTCATTTTGTCACCTAATTGAACAAAATGCCATCTCTTTCCTGTCTTCGACCATCAAAAACCTCATTCTTCATTAATCTTTCGTGAATATAGAGGAACACGAAACGGCGATGGGCGGATGGAGGGCTGTGCGTGCTTGGATCCATCCGCCGCGGAGGTCGGGAGAGAACTGACAGCTCTGGATGCTGACACGGCCCCGCGCCCAAAGCCTGCACGCGCATGCGCGTTGGAGTCCGGAACCTGCACGCGCATGCGCGTTGGAGTCCGGAACCTGCACGCGCATGCGCGTTGGTTCGGAACGGTGTGGTTCGGAACGGTGTGGTCCGGAACCTGAAGGGCGAACTCATGCCTTCCACTTCCGTGACTAAATTTAAAATCTCAAATTTGCAATAAAATGCCAATTTTGCTGCAAATTCGCCACGAAGGGAAGTCAGCCTGCATCTTGTTGGTGTCTATCCGCTTGCCAATTTTCGCATCGATCGTGCCAATATCTTCTTAATCATCGCCGGAGAACCAGTGACACACGGGCGGACAGGACGGGACCGTAAGTGGTCTCTTTCCTTTCAGGAAAGGAGGCCCACTGAAAATGACAGATGGGAGACGTGAAGAGCACAAAAAAAACAAAATGGTAGAGAACCGAATCGCTCCCGTCATCGGGAGGCTCCATCAGCAGCAAAACGCGATCTTCCTCCGATCATTAATCAGCGGACATTCCCCTTCCATTCGATCCGTGCCAAACAGCTTCCTCGGGGAGGAAAAGAGAGGGAAAACGTCGAAAGGAAGGAAGAGAAGAGGCTTTCCTCCGCGACGTCCTTCCGCCGAGCTGGCGACGTCCGGGAAGATTCCGGACGCAGACCCATTGCGACGAACCCGACCACCGAAGGAGCCCGGAAACCCAAAATGTATCAATTCATTCTTTTTTTTCAATTGAAATAGCGAAAATGGCGCAAAAACCCAATTTCCTCGTCTTCCATAGCTCCATAGCGCCACCACAACTCACCGAGAAGCGACATTTTCAAGATCGTTCGCAGGTGAAACGAAAATGCATTCAGACGACACGCGATCACGACTGAGGACGAGCCCTGAAGGCGTGGCAAGGGACAAAAAGAGTCGCACGTTCGATAAGGACGACACGACATCAACATTCCCCCCCTCCCTTTGCCCTCGAAATCCTCCCCACCTCCCTCCGCCCTCGAAATCCTCCCAGTTCGAACCCAAGCACTTCTGCATGGCCACGACTGCACGCCCATTCCGTCGACGCCTGTTCCTCCTGGTCGCCACGCTCCAGCCGCATTTTGAAGACCTTCGCCGCCGATGAAGCGCATTTCCACGGAGTCGGTCCTTCGACTGGCCAACCCGATAAGCTTCGGAAGGGGCCACGTCCGGGCCACATGAAGGAGGGCTGGCAACAGTCCACTGAAAATTCGCGATAACTTCCATCGTCACGAACGCCAGCAATGGGAAGATGGTCCTGGGCATTCTAGGCTTATAAAGGGAGGGGGGCAAACAATTGTAGCCATTATGATGATGAAAGGAAACCACTTGACCTATTGACATGATCAACCGTGCGTCGCGCACCAGTACACTTGCCACAGAAGCCATCTCATTAGAGGAATTCCGAAGTTTTGACGATAACGGTACGGTAGGCGACAGGATGGCTATAAAAGGATGGCAGTTCGCCTGCATCGGTTCAGTCTCCTGCGGGTTCCTGCCGTGGTCACCTCGTCCCCCCCCCCCCCCCCCCCCCCCCCCCCCCCCCCCCCCNCTATTTTTTTTTTTTTTTTTTTTTTGCACTAGACTCCTCCGAGCTGAAGAGTCGAAAAGGCAGACAAGGTCAGACAAGGTCGGACAAGGTCGGACCCAGCGTCAGCGGAGCCGACTCGCGTCAGAACGCCGGGAACGTTTTGGAGGAGCGGAACCGAAGGTGAGGCGATCCAGCTCGTCAAATTTCAGCCGCTTCAGACTCCGATTTGCTCGAGAAAAAAAAAAATTGCATGTTGGCAATCAAGACTTATGGGGGGGGGAAAAAATGCAAAATTTTGGCTCTAAGGTTCTAACAAATCTCGACCCCCAAACTTCGCCCGAAGAGGAAAAGTGACCTTCGGAGTTAGAGCGATATCTTCGGTCCTAGTCGAGCCAGAAAAACGCTTCTGGACTTTAAGTAAAGCTGAGACAAAGCAGAATCGCATTCTTAAATGCATTTTCTACTACGTTTGCCGAATTTTGCACGCAAATTGCTAGCAGTGCTAACAATTGGTGTTACCATGCATCCTAGTGCTAACTTACACACTTTCGCCACACTTTCGGTGTGTTCTGCACCGACGCTGGGCAGCTTCCTGTAGAACTTCTCTGGTGGCGAAGGGCCGTCCCACAGAGGCACCTTAAAGCTGGCAAAATAAGCAATAGCTGTTGGGGACAGTGTTATGGGAGTAAGGGCGATGTGTTTACCGTTCCACCAGAGTCTGGAGATTGTCGCTGTCGGCTGCTCCCTTGTGCATGGGGGAGCGTCATCGTGCCGAGACGAACTGTGCGGGATGCACCAGCTATTGCCGCTCATCCCAGCCTTAAAATATCGCACCATTTCGCAGATCATCTGGGCAGATTATGAAAGTTCGCCACAGAATATTTTGCCACCTTCTCGCGATGCTGGCGGTCGCAGCACCTCCCTGCCGCAGAAACCAGCTCATCGCTGTCCTAGCCGGTGTGCCTCCATACTTGTCCTTGCGCATCATCAGCGCTGTGTCAATCTCATATTCTCACAATGACTGGGATTAGAGTTCGAATCCGCAACGGCCACCGGAACCAACCCCTGACCAGTTGAGCTGGAATGCCTCAGGGGCGATGGGGGGATTTCCTCTGGGTTAACCGGAATTTCCCCGCTTTCGTCTCCCCGTTTCTTCCCCTCTCTCAACCCGTCAGATAATCCCAACAGGTTAATTAAATTAAATTAAATTGAAGGGAAAAAGCGGGTCGATATAGGTGAACGAGCGGGTGACGTTTTGCATCGATCGGGAATCCCTTAAACAAGACTTTTCCATTTCCGAATGGGATGAGAAGGCATTGCCTTAATGAGCTCAATCAAACCGGGAAATTAGATAATTGAAAATCCCATGAGGAAAACCGTGTGAAAAACAATTATTGCGCGGAGGAATCGAATGCTGGAATTATCGAATAAATATATATAAAAATAAAAAAAAGAAGTATTTTTCGTGGAGGCGGAAGGATGCACCGGATGCTTGGAAAATCGGCGAATGGAGGTCACCATCAGCGAAGTGGAGGAGTGCAGATGCACCGCGATTTGCTTCTTAACTTATATTATAGGGGTAACTTTAACACTGAGATTGTGATTAAGATATGTTAATCACAACGCCCATGTGGGTGTTGCGACACGAGAGAATCACATCCTGGAATAGTCGGCAGAATTTCTTTTTCCAAGCTCCCGACATGTCGGTCTGATCACTAGTCTGATCACTAGTCTGATCACTAGTCTTGGGTCTGATCACTAGTCTGATCACTAGTCTGATCACTAGTCTGATCACTAGTCTGATCACTAGTCTTAATGCATTTTTTTCCCCACGAGACCATTCCGAGATGAAGAGTCGAAAGCTCAAAGGCCATCAGACAAGCTCAGTCGACGGAATTCCCATCGCAACGCGAAGAACATTTTCCAGGAGGAGCGGAACCATTGACACCGAAGGGAAAAATTTTTCCTCTGGGTTAACAGGAATTTCGCCTTTGAGTCTCATCTCCCTGAGAGATCATGCTCGGGGGGGGGGGGGGGGGGGGGGAAGGCGGTTCGATGTAGGTAGCGTTTTGTATGGGACGGGAACCATAATTCACTTGAGTAAAATGCAAGACTCTTCCATTTCGGAATGGGATGAGAAGGTATTCCCTTGAGGGGTTTAAGCAAAGCGGAAAATTAGATTATTGAAAATCCCATGAGAAAAACTGGGTGAAAAACAATCGTTGCGCGGGTCTCAGAATCGATATTCTCGCATGTTTCACGCGCCTGTAGATTCCAGGAATAACTCCTCCAGGAACAACTCCTCCATGAATAACTCCTCCAGGAATGACCGAAAGATCTTCAACGAACGTTCAAAGCCGAATCACAGCGGAAACAACTCTTCTCCTCCTGGAGGGGCGATTCTAGAAGACATTCCCTTTGACTTCCTAATGAATTCCTTGTGAATTCCTTATGAATTCCTTATGCACTCCTTACGAATTCCTTATGAATTCCTTATACACTCCTTACGAATTCCTTATGAATTCATCTGGAAAAGCGTGCTTCTTGTGTCCGATGAGGTCCGACTAATCCGAGCGGAATATGCCATTTGGCTTTCATTCCATCTCTTCCAAATGGTAGGAAATGCCAATTTTGCTTCTCAATCCATGGCAATTCCCCTCCCCACCCATGTCAAATCAAGGTTGTGCGTCGTCCCGTCTTCGCGATGAAGTCCCTGATCGCGCAGGCTCTTTTCGTTCCGCTGTCTCTCTCGCAGGCTCTTTTCGCTCCGCTGTCTATTCTCTCGCAGGCTCTTTTCGCTCCGCTGTCTATTCTCTCGCAGGCTCTTTTCGTTCCGCTGTCTATTCTCTTGCCGACTCTTTTCGCTCCGCTGTCTATTCTCTCGCAGGCTCTTTTCGTTCCGCTGTCTCGCTCGCAGGCTCGGCCCGAGAAGCTGGCTCGCCTCCCCGCGAGTTCCGCCCTGAGAAGAATTGCCTGGATCGGCTGGACTGGGATGCAGCAATTGGTGCAAATTGCTCCCCCCGCGAATGCGGCCACAGTCGCCATGAACCAAGCCGTGCGTCGGGCTCATGGCCAAGGTTCATGCACACCGCCTCTTTCCAATCAAATAGCTTCGGTCGTTAAGTTTTTCGTGGATACAGTACGTTCAAGTACTTCAAATAATATATATTTTTTAAATATAAATGGCTTTGTTTCCCCGACAATAAGGGTAATATGACCTCATTGAACCAAAGAGAAACGGGCAAAATACAAATTTTTTTTTTGCACGCGTCTAGCAGGGATTGAATTATGGATCCAATATTATCAGCTATTGGCCAGGATTGGCCAGGTCAAGAATATCAATTCCTGGAAATCTAGCACACTCTCGGTCCATGCAGCCAGAAACAGCCAAAACGAAGAAATAAAAAAAAAACAGCAATTTTTCACTTTGGTAAGCCCCGCTAAATTCAACTCCCTCCAAATCAACCCAGAACACTTTTGACTCGATGCCATTTGCATATAATGGCAATATTATTTTCGGTCCTGATCATCCTAGTTATTAATGTATTTTCTTTAAATATAATTACCCGCGGTATTCCCGCTCCATTACCAATAATCTGATTCGAAGTTCCCTGAGCAACGAAATGCTCCGACGACGTGCGTCAAGGACTTGCACCGTTCCGCGACCAAGGAAAAAATAACTTCGCGCAGGAAATACATTTATTTCTTTATTCGACCGAAATGATTTGAAGGTCATTTCCGCATGACCTTGATTCACACGGAAGGACTCAAGTCAATCGCCGCCCATCTCATATTATTATGTTATCATTATGTAGAATATGCTAAAAGTAAAGATGGAGTTGCGGCGTTTGTTCTTGACCTCATTGTTCCATGGTACTTTACTTATCGAGAACTCAGGTGATTTTATTTATTGGTGATTTTATTATCAGTGCTTCATATTTATTCGCAATAAGGATTTCAATTGAAGTCGGATGTACGATAGAAATAAATGTGGAATAGGCACCGAGCCAACCGTGGGAAAATGCGAAAATTGGCCTTGAAGGGGACCGGGAGAGGAGAGGTGCTTGGAGGGAATGGCGCCAATGGCTCCGCTCGGTGGACTATGGAAGACGGAAGTGGACGAAAGTTGGTTGACCGGCCGGGTCGGACGACGCGGGCGTCCGCAAGGCGAGGAGGATGAAAGCGGGCGGGGGAAACGGGCCTTTTGCCGTCCTCTCGACTTCAGGGTTCGGGGAACATGCGTTTGGAGAGGGAACGTTCGAGCGCAACGAATTTAGACAGTTATCGCTGGCGCAGGAAGGAAATTCGGACGTGGAGAACACCGAGTGTGAAGCAGGGAAATTCGCATCCATTTGAGGACGACCCACGGAAATGAAAGTGACTTCGCCAAAGCCTTTCGTAGCAGGGAAAAGGGCAAAAACGTTGAAAATGCACATCGCAAAAAAACATTCAAAACAACAAACATGTTCGCCAAAGCTGGTTTCCACGCGTATGCCCCTAAACGTTCCTTCGGCTTCCACGTGGACGGCCACGACGCATTTCCCCTGGTTCCGTGAACGCTGCGGGTGTCTCCGGCCATCTGTTCCGTCACCCGAGAGATGACTCCCTGGAGAAAAATCTGTCTATATTCGTAACGTCTGCCGTGTCGAGTGTCGCGCTCCACACCCTCGAAAGGAAGACACAATGCCTAGAGGACGAGTCTCATGGGCTCAAACCTCTCCTCACCCACTTCCTTCGCATTTCCCATCCAGCCTCCATCCTCTCGATGCATCCTCCATGTCCTCCCCTCAGCCTCCATCCTCTCGATGCATCCTCCATGTCCTCCGCTCAGCCTCCATCCTCTCGATGCATCCTCCATGTCCTCCGATCAACCTGACTGTAACTGACGGGTCCCATTGTCCCCTGATCCGGTGTAATTTCTCTCCGCACTACGATGAAACAAACCTTCAACTCTGTAGATACGGACAGTTAAAGTGCAACATGAAGCATCGCGACGTTCGCGACCTTCAATGCCATCATCTCGCCCCTAAAGATCGTCCCCGCGAGTCACGTGACTTCTTCTCGAACTCGAGCGGACTCCTCGACCTCGAGCGGACTCCTCGACCTCAAGTCGGAGGGAAAGGGGAATCCATGAATCGATTCATGAATCGAAGGCTCGAAAGGAAAAAGCGGTCCATCCACAAAATAAAATCGAAAAAAAAAATCTCATTCTTTAGTACGTGTACCTCTTTTTCTCCCTTCGAGAGGATGTTCGCGAGAATCGATTCAAATAATTTCTACAAATAATTTCACAATTTACAAGATGAAATTCATTCGGAGTTCCTTCGCCCTTGCGTCCCACAATATAAATTATTCAGCGTATAAATCTCTAAGGAGCCTCCTGAATTTCCATTCGACCGTCTCGACCTCAAGCGTCCTCGAGTCTCAATCATGAAGCCCAGGTCTCAATCAGGAAGCCCGGGTCTCAATCATGAAGCCCGAGCGAGTCTATCCCAGTCTCTCTTCAGCCGATCGATTGCCGCCGTCGTCCTTCCCGCTCGACCCGGTCAATTGTGCGGGCCGCACAATTGACCGGTCCTTGGTGGGTGGTCCTTCGTCCCAGGGAGCGCGACGGTCGCGCTGCTCCGCTCCTTTTTTTTTTTTTTTTTTTTACCTGGGAAAAGACTAATGTTTGGAAGGGTCTCGCGCTGTAATGAAGTATCGGGTGAAAACTCATTACGCGGGGAGCGATCCTTCTCCCCTTCCATTCCTCCCAGATCCCGTGCCGTTTCGTCTTTCTCGTTCGGCAGCAGAAACAAACTTTCATCCAGAAATTTCTTTCTTAGCGAAAATTTCTTTCTTAATGAAAATTTCTTCTTCAACGAAAATTTGTTTCCAAGGCTTTTTCCAAATTTCGTCGCGACGAGAAATCCTCTCTCACATCCGGCAAACCGGCTTTGGGCCATCCGACGGACGAACCATTTACTTTAAATAGCAATTAACATAAATTAACCTACTTATTATCCTCGACTCGGCCAAGGAAAAAACGAGGATAAATATTCCCCATTAATGCAATTTTCTGACTCGGGGAAATCGCCCGTCACGGACAAGATTTTCCAGGCAAATTTCCCCGGAAAAGAAAAAAAACAAAAGGAATACAAAAAAAAAAAAGGATGCGACGAATCAACGTTGACTCACAGCTGATACGAGAAATGTTTAAATGGCACGAGGCCCATGAAAACGTCCCGTCGACATCCGCCGGATGTCAACAGGCCGATATCCGACCGGGCAGAATCAAGATTGACTCACCGCAGAAATGAGATTCGATGTTGATTCAGCCAGTTGAGGGAGTCAGTTGACTCAGCCAACTGATTCAGCCAGTTGAGGTAGACAGTTGACTCAGCCAGTTCATATTAGGTTTTGTTCCAAGACAAGTCTTTTATGATACGGTACAGGTTAAATAATGCGTTGTCGCATGGTACTATGAAATATGTTATAATATTGCGAGATGAAAATACGAAGATATGCGTTCCTAACATTAAAATATAATTAAATATCATTAAGATACCATCACAAATAATTGCAGCAATATAATAACACAGTAAAAGAAAAAAAGAGCCATCGGAGAAGAATTCCAGCCGAGCGTGCCATCATCATCGTCGTGAGATCAGCCAAGTGCAAATGGTTTATTTGATGAATGTCTCGAGAGCGATAGCTATCGTCGACTCCGAAAATAATCAATGTCGACCTCGCAACACAATGTCGACATTGCATCACGATGTCGACCTTGCATCAAACCGAAGGCTTCCGGAGAGCCGAATCCCATCGCATCCTTCGATTGCGACGGTCCCTGGAATTCGCGACGGTCCCTGGAATTTGCGACGGTCCCTGGAATTCGCGACGAAATGGGCAATACGCGAATTAAATAAAGAAATAAACGCTTCAAGACAAATTTGCAACGTTTCAAATTCAAATTTGCAATTTTTTTTTTTGCCTAGTTATTTTCGCGACTTTCGAAAGTAAATGATCGAAATCGGTCTTGGAATCTTCCGCCGTTATCGGCGAGGCCTTCGTCCGGCAGTAGACCGAAACTGGCTGATGATCATCGCGATCATCAGCTTGCTCAAGATGATCACGAGAAAGTGACGACAGTGGAAATGAGTGGAAATCCACTCACTTCCACTGTCGTCACTTTCCCGCTGAGAAGAAGCCAACCTTGGAACGAGAAGTTGGACGAGAGCCAAGATGGAACACGCGATCGACACAGAATCGTCAAACGGATCGAGAAGTTCCACGGTAATCAGAGCAAAAAGATACAAAAAGATACAGGACGTACCTTTTAAGGGCGACCGTGAAGTTTTTTTTCCCCGTCACACCAGGGGGCAATTCCTGAATCCTAGAAGAATGCGACGATCACCTGGTTGAAGAAGAAAAAAAAAGAGATACGGCATATTGTAGAAAAGCAGAGACCCATTAACCCGCCATCACACGTCCAGATGGTTTCGAACGCTGCGTCCTCCATAGAAATCAATTATGGAAGAGAAGTGGATCCTCCACCAATGGACGGACTGAGTCAACGAGGATCGTATCGTATGCCGCGGTGCTCCACATCCATCCAGTTATTTTTTCTGAAAGGGGCAGAGGTGAAAGAAGTTTCCTTCCTCACGTGCCAACAGCAGCATTTAAAAAGGATGAAGACGCATGCAGTGCTTTTTTCCTATTGAAAACATCCTTTGGCTTCCCCTCACAATGCCAGGGAGACGCATCTGGACTGGCATTAAAGCATGTCGTCCCAGTCTTCGTTCTTGATCATGCTTGATCAAGCTGGATATTACTGGTACTGGATATTGTGGATGCGAAGGTAGGAGAGCTTCACGACAGAGCTATTGTCAATACCACTATCACATTTTTTCATCCTTCATTGCTCTACTTTTAAATGCAAAAGCTCCAAATATGCCTTATATATCTGATTTTTGGAAACTTGGCGATTTTTGGAAATTTTCACTGCTGACATGTCAAAGGCCAGAATGTACGCAATAAGCATGTGAGAGGTGTACACACTCACTTCAACGCTGTTCCCATCCGGTCCAGCAAACATTCACCAAATTCGTCGCAAGAACTATTGAAATGCTTCCTGATACAAATGTCGGTCTTTATTTCCATACAAGCTGCGAAGATAAGGCCCAAAGAAAGAATCACGGGCGGCACGCGATCTCAAAAGAGCATTTAAAACAGCATGTGCATGGAGGGAGACGAGAGAATAAAAAAGTAAAACGGGGAGTAAAATGACACTTTCCTCTCTTTTTTTTCTTCTTCGCAGGTGCCGCAAAGATTTTGTTCTCTCTCTCTCTCTCTTTCGTTCTCTCTTGGCCTTGCCATGGACAAGATAGTGTCTGGCAAGATGGAGAGAGACAGGAATAGAATCGGATATCAAGTTCTATAAAGCATACCTTCATCACAAATCACACAATTTCAAAAGTAGTACAGCTCTTTAAAAAAAATAGGATCTAAGATATTCAGGGAAAAAGTACTTTTCTTTCACACCAGCTTTCCATAACTGTATTGGGAATTCCTCCATTGGAACTCGTCAAGGCTGATGCAAAGAGAAAGTGGTACATTTTCCAATGACTACCCCAATCCCTTTTTTTAATGCAAAGAAGGTAAGCCGGCCAGGAGTCCTTCACACATCACCGTTGACCAGCTGGGGATTTGATTCGAGTGAGGGAGCACCGACTGTCGGAGCGCCCTCGACCACAGAGACGTCATCTTTGTCCGGAGCACCAAAGTCCACCAAGGCGCAGTCAGTCGCCGGAGCACCCTCCGAGACCTGGGTCCCGTCTTTTCCCGGGGACTTGCTTTCTGGAGTCTTGGAAATTTTCTTGGCTTCTCCTGCCTTTGGCTTGGAGGCCCCAGTGGCTGCTCTGGGGCTTTTTATAGGAGACACCTTTGAGGGTGCTGCTGGCTTCCTGGAGGCCTGAGGCTTGCTGGGCTCCTTGGCCGTCGACGGCTTGGTCGCAGCCGGTTTGGATGTTGCACCTGTTGCAGTTGTGGTTGCAGTTGCAGTTGCTGGCCGGGCTCGGGTCACGGCCGAAGCGGGCTTCGACGTGGGATGTCTTGCAGTCGTCATCGTGGATGTCCTGGCCGTTGGACGTTTGGTTGCGCCAGCAGTGGCAGTCGTGCCAGCAGTGGCAGGGCGCGAGGGCTTTGCTGCCACATTGTTACTGGTCGCCGGGCGGGCAGTCGTCGATGCCATCGATGGTTTTGTGTGAGTTGCTGTGGCTGGTGGTCGAGTCCCAGCCAGACGAAGCGGTGCCCTTGCTTTAGCTCCAGGGGAAGTAGAAGCCCTAGTTGTTGTTGGTTTGGCTGCAGTGGAGGGGGCAGCAGTCGATGCAGGTGCACCAGTTGGTCGCAAGCTATTAGATATTCCAGTATGCACCTTTCTTGCAGTACTTGCAACAGGGTTTGGTTTCGGTTTCGGGGCAGTCGTGGATGTCGTGGGTCGCGATGCCGGTCTCTTTGCCGGCTCGGTTGGCTTTTGAGTCGCTGCAGGACGAGGTGCTGTGGTCGTCTTGGGAGCCGGTTTCATAGCAGCTGGCTTGGCCGTCCTGTCAGTCTTCGTTGGCTGTGTTGCTGCTGGCTTTGCCTGGGTCTTGGTCGGCGATGGTGGCTTCTTTTCAGCCGGCTTGGCCCCTGCTTGTTTTTTCGGCCCAGCCTTGGATGGGGACACTTGCGTTGGACTCTTCTTAGGTGCTGGAGATGCTTCTGCCACAGCAGCAGCAGCAACAGTGGCAACAGCAGCAACACTTTCAATGTCAAGTTTTGACACTTCTGGTTCGACAACCGGCTTAGGGGAGGGAGGTTCGGGAGATGAAATCACCTCAGATGTTATTTCCATAGGTATCAAATTAGTGTCAGAAATCTGTTCTTGAGGAGATGCTGGGCCCAGCTCTGAGCCAGAACTGATGCTGATGTTCATTTTATTTGATTCCAGCAAATCTGCAGTTGCAGCACCCAGCAATTGGATGTCTTCTAGGTCCATCGCCTTGGAATCACATGGAGCTGCTAGGACCTCAACCTCTTCACTCTCCTTTGTGACCTTGGTATCAGACTTGGTAATATCAATGGACTCAGAGACAGGAGTCAAGGGGCTGACTTGACTCAAATCCTCCACGTCATTAGCATGGTGAAGATGCAACTCCTGAGGGACAGCAGGAGCATTCTGGTTCATCGAGGCTGTTTCGGGCATGTTGTTCAGGTTCTCCACTTCGGGAGATCGGTGCAATTCTTGTTCTCTGTACACACAGGGCTTGAATTGAGCCTCACTCTGCACTTCACGCAGTGAGTGCAAATTGTCAGGTTCTTTGGCTTTACCTGGGTCACCAAGGAACAGTAGATCTGAGCTCCCCGCCTCGTACTTATGAATGGGAGAGCAACATTCTTCTTCTGTTTGTGGTTGCTGTTCTTCAGATGGTGCCAAATATATATCTGGAATCAGTTCCTGGACTTCTCTTTTCACATCATGTTCCTGGTCTTCTCTTTCCAGATCATGCTCATTGACATCCTTCTCCAGGTCGTGTTGCAGGGCATCCCTCACCAGGTCATGTTCCTGGGCTTCCTTCTCCAGGAAATGTTCCTGGGACTCACTCTTCAAATCATGCTGATCCTCAGTTGGTGTGATATGAGTTGGGAACTGCTCATTGTTCTCAGGCACCTGGTCATTATTTTCAGGCACCAGGAATGGATTGGTGTAGGGTGTTTGGACCTGCATCAGGTCAGGAGTTGGGTACTGGACAACATCCTTGGGTGGAGGGTTAGCCAGCTGCATCCCAAAGGGGTCAGCAGTCTCACGAAGGGACAATGCCTCTATCTCCTGTTCCATGGATCCCAGTGGCGACTTCTCAATTGCCTCTGTGTCGGCTGGGTTGGAGGCATGAGGGTGACTAGGGTAGAATTCGGGTGCCAGGGGAGACAGCTTGGAGAGGGGGGTGGCTTCCTCCTCGCTCTGTGGCAGAATATCTGGCAGGGGCTGGCTGATGTCTCTTGCTGCTGATTCCTGTGCAAGGAACTGTTCCAGCTCTGATTTTGCATGAACATCCTCCTGTAATGACAGAAAAACGACCTATTATGAATATCCATTAAAATGAACTCTAAGTCTCACTTCAATTGTATGGCGATGAAATTGCCATGAGGGTCTTATAGGTTGAACTATTTCCATAGTGGCGAAAATCATTTCAGTGAGATGGGATAAAACAGCCCTGTCAAGATGCTCTACGTGACTAGGAGCCATCAGTACCACAATGTCAGGTAAGGATTATTTTTTTCAATGTCCCAAACTTCAAGCTTAGGACGCATGAACTTCATCGGAGTTTGCTGCAGTAAAACAAAAAATATTAGTTTACAGAGCCATATTATATTCAAACATTCCTAAATAATAACACAGCCTGCTATATCAGGACAATAACTTTCATAAAGATATGACATGAATGTACTAGGGGAGCGGCACCAGTTCGCGAACAGGGATCCAGTTAGCGAACGAGGGTCATGAAATGCGATTTGGTCTTTTGTTTCTCGAGAGTTACACGCTCCAGCTTTTGGTATCTGCAGAAAATGGATTGATTGATTAATTAATGCTAGGGATGGAGAGTGAAACTAGAGTAACAAAAGGCCAAATCGCATTTCATAACCCTCGTTCGCGAACTGGTGCCGCTCCCCTATAGCTAAAAGTTATGTAATCTGGACCTAGAATAAAATAATCCTCACCTGAGGATAGTCTGAGAAACATCCTCTTTCCCAAACTGAGAAAGAAGCACACATCCAAAATGAGAGAGAGTGTAGCTAAATATCCTCAAATTTGTATTGTACTGTTCCTTTTTCATGCGTACATAAACATAGTACCATCCAGCTTGAAGGTCAACCTGATTTTTTCAGCAACCAAAAAAAGTGGAATTTAGAAAATGTTTATAGTGAGCCCTAATGCCTCTGGTAAGGAAAACATGGATTAAAAGGAACTTGCATGAATAAATGACTCAATCTCCAGGGTCTGCAAGAGAAGACATCTACACGCTGGCATGCTGCCCATTATTTTCGCCTCCCAAGACACTCATCCGTTTTTGCCACTAATGAGTCCCCCCTGAATTCCATCCCCACCCCCCCTCCAGTCAAGCACGAGAGAGAGAGAGAGTGTGTGAGGAAAAAAGAAAAAAACAATCCTACCTGGTGATTCATCTGACTGGAGATCTGAGACGTGTCGAGGGGGTTGTTGTGTGACGGCTCCATCTTGAAGTAATTCCAGGCCTCCTCCTCTTCATCTTCTTCATCATCCACGCCAGCTATTCCTCCACCGCTGGCCTCTCCTTCGCCATGATCATCATGATCTTCCTCCGGCAGCGAGTCGATCGCCTCCAAAGCCGATTGCACTGGAAAGGTAGCGAGAAAGTAAGACTTCAGTACGGTAGAAAGAAAATTGCCACAATCTACTTCTCGGGAGTTTCAGGCGTGAAAAAACCCACTAGGTGCAAGTCTAAAAGTGAAAAATGAACATATAATGAATGAATGAAGGAAGGAAGGAAGGAAGGAATGACAATGAAATAAGCTGTCCACAGTTCTTACTCCCAAGGAGACTGTCACACAACATCATCACCATCAGTTAATTGACAGCATCTCCGGAGTTAACCTGTCAGCGACGAATGAAAAACGACAGACACACACGTCTTTAGGCTCAACATAACGGCTCAATTACTCTTCAACCTCTTCCAGGTGTGAGACACACCAAAACGATGTTGAACCGTGGAAAAAGGTACTGAAGGTTCGCCATCAAATCACTGTCCATGGGATTGGGATAAACTAACAAGTGACATACCACCTCAACCTCTGGTTCCATCATTCAAAACAGAATTAACACGTTCGCTGCCGATGACGCACCTCGTCGTTATCCTTTCCAAAGAAACGAACGTCATCGGCAGCGAATGTGTTAAGGGTCTTGAAAAAGGACGTACTCGAGTACCAGCCTCGCAGGAGAACCCAGCCCCATTCCGATCATTATCAGACTGATCGCCAACAGTAGGACGATCCTTTTCTTCCATTGTCATTCCCTCCACATCATACAACTTATGGCAAACTTTCAAAATTTCCATAATTCAATTTTTGAAACGTCCTCTGAAAAATGACATTCAGAAGAGAGGCAGTCTTCGAAGCTATTCCACTTTAAGGGCTCAAATCAATGAAAAAAAGCTGACGTCACACTTCTTCGTCTTCCTAGAGCATACAGTACAGACATGATTGCCTATCAGAGCAAACCTATTCCAAGCAGAGCTAAAACCCACTCTAACTTCCAAGGCCACAGTCATGGATCATGGTTTTTGACCATGGATGTGGAGTCCCAGAAGAACGTTCTGCCGGGTGTCTCAAAAGTCACTGTGCACCCGGTACATATAGAATATGTGAACCAGGTGCACAGTGACATTTGGGGGACCCTGTACTTCGTGAGTTACATATCATACAACTGCTCCCCGTGAGGGGCCCAGAAATGGCATAATCTGAACGGCCTTCATCGTTCCCATATACTCTTCAGTACTTGCGAAAGAGTCTGCCTTGTGCCCATATCTTCAACATTGTAAGAACGTACGGTGACACATCTCATGTCAACTCATTGCCTGACCCTGAGAGGATCTTCCCATCGGAGAGACTGGCCTTGGATAATCGGCACACACATTGTCAGGAAACGATTCGTCATCTTAGTCATATGATGACATCATCTTCCATCTGCCATTTTCCATGTAGATGAAAAAATCGTCCAAGATAGACTGGAAGGAACGAAGTATATAAATCTACTCGCACTCTCTGCAAACAAATGAAAGCTCATAACCAAAAAACAATCAAGGAGAAACTAACACAAATCATTACAAATTCATATTTAAAGTACAACTAATACTGATCTAATACAGTACCTTCCTTAAAAGAGAAATTCAAAGCAGCCCCTTCCCAAGACTCTGCGAGAAGCGGGAACAGAAACGGAAAATTAAATAAACTGTAGCATTTCATGCACTCGGGGAGTACGCGAAATGGATTACGACAGCATCATTAGCAATCATCCAACGCAGCAGCGGATCTAAGTGCCATTCGCGGAAGCGGAACCTCTGGTATCTCCCCTTCGACATCCAGCGCGCCGCCAGCATACGAAAGCAAACGTATTACTTGGCAGCCCTCGCCAGAAAGAGAAATTCCCTCTCTCAGCAGCTTCCATCGTGCGCTGTTTTTTTTTTCTCCACCTCCCAAAAGTGGGATGAGTTGCTTCGAGAGCATCGATGCATTATTCATCCCCGCTGAGACTTGAACCTGGAGACCTAGCGAAATTCAATACGATCAAGAAGGCTATTATCGGTGTCAATGATTGATGACGATAGGAAAAATTTATGGAGTGACGGGGAGAACAGGGGGTTTCTCAGATCGATTGACCCACCGAAATCGTGAGTCACGTTCCAAACTGGCAGCGTGCCATCGAAGTCGTCGTCGTCGTCGTCGTCGTCGTCTCGCCAAAATGTTGTGGTAAAAAAAAAAATTATATTTATAAAATAGGTCAATATCGAATTCAGACGACCTGCCAAGGTGGTGAAAACGGGCTTCGGTGGCCAGAACACCTCGCCCAGGGGGATGAACTTTGGGTAATCCCAACACCACGACGACATCACGGCTCACACGCACACGACATTCACAAATGACTGACAAAAAGATGGGGGAAAAGAACGAGAGACACTGTCGAGCATGGCCGACGCGGCGGAAACACCGGGAGAAAGTACCTTTCTCGGCACAGCGAAATCGATCTGATCCCAAGAGAGATGAAAACCGCGATGGAAGCAGAAAGAAAAAGAAAAACGAAAACCTTGACATGACGTAATATGGGAAAGAAAAATTGTTCCGACAAGGTGACGGCAGAGACACGAAGCAGTTGGAGCAGAACGAGGAAATGACGAATGAAAAGCCGGGGAAAAAAAAAAAACCAACCCTGGCGTGCTCGTTTTCCTTCTCCTTCGGAAGGAACCCGTGGAGGCGAATTAACAGGGAGAGGAATCACGCACAGGCTCCAACCGACTGGGAGGAGCAGCCGAGGAGAGGCGAAGAGAGTGAAAGAGGGCTCCTTCCTCTCTCCCTCTCACAACGATCGTCTATAAAGAAATCCGAGCAGGCGCATTCCCAAGGGAAGAAAAAAAAACTTTCTCTTCCTCTTCCATCTTGCGGAAAGGAATAGATATTCCCAGTGAGACTGTGTGGAGTCGGGGGGCGGGAGGGGGAGGTGGGAAACAATTTTAACTTTCCTCTCCTTTACTTCTATTGCTTATACAATGCGACAAGTCGGGGGCAACCAGCAAGCTTGATATATACAATCGATGCAAATTTATTCTGCGTCAAGGCAGGCACCGCATAGACTCGGACATGCCTTTCCTGTTGAAACACTCCATGCATGCAGAATGAGGATTACTCTTTTGCTCATGTTCTTTCGAACAGAAGTTCGAAGAATGGGGGAGAGGGAGAGGGCCTGAGAAAAGAGAAGATAGCGAGATAAGAGGGGATCACCAGGGCTGGGATTTTTATGCAAAGGCATTTTTTTCCCCAGGGATTTTAATGGAAAATTTTCCCTGAAGTCTTTTTTCTCACTCATGGTAGGTGCGAATTTGAAGAAACAATGCAAAATTTAATAGCGCATATTTTTGCATATATTAACATGACTGCACAAAAATCCATATATTATAGCGAACCACGAGTTAACTGCGCATTTCCACCTTAAAGCGATTAAAAACGCAAGAAACCCCCACCTAAACAAGACATCAAAGCGGGGTCACTTTCCAAATTCCAGGTGTCAAAGGGCGCCTGTGCACATCTCCCTCAATAGTTGCTGGCCGCCAGTTCCTTTGATGAATCCAAGCCGAAGTGCACTTAGTGCACTTCGCCTGCTCGTACAGAAGCATCGCATCAATCTCCATGCCTTTCAACATGCATATTTTATGCACATTTCCAGGACTTCCATCCATAGCAAATTCCTGCCCCTAATGATCACTACGAGACCATCTCCCGAGGAGAAGCAGGGAACATACAGGAATTCCAAATGCAGACGAGAGCGAAAACTCTCGGCTTCCACAGCACCGAGACCGACAGAACTGCCAGATGGAGACGCCGGCCGATTCGGGGTCCGATCCAACATTTCACCAAGGCTATAACATTTCTCAGGGGCATCGCGTCAAGAAATTGCATTACCCCCATCTCTCCCCGAATGCACCATATGCAATTCGAATCGGATAAATTATTCGCTTAAATGATAGAATCACGGTTGTATCGTATTCGTAAAAAAAAAATCATTAAAATACCGTCGTTTCGGGAAGAACGTCCTGAAGAGAGCCCCACCGAATAATCCCATGTCAAGGCTGAGCTCCTTCATCATCGCTCAGGAAACCGCAGCACGGCGCTGGGGCAATTAGCCGATCTCTCCCGCAGAAAAAGAGAAGGAGAAAAAGGCCGGGGGGGCAATTGAAACCATTTAACCACTTGGCTAGAGCAAGTCTGTACCGTCACACATGCCTACAGAGGGTCTGTGAAGATCCATCTCGTCTAATTCTCTCCAAGAGCTTCCCCATTCGCCTTTAACTCGATGAAACTCGTCTGTTATAAAACAGGCATGCCTGGTCGACCTGAGACGACATAAAAGATGGCCAATTATAAACGGAAACCCATTAACGTTGACGGACAAGCACTGTTATGCCTCGTTTGCACCATCATCGTGTTATCATCAACAACTGGCAACGATCAGCTCTTTCGCGTTCGCACCACCACGTTTCGCAGCGACAAGTAATTATAAGGTCACACGCTCAGGACGTGATGCAAGATGTCGGCATGCGCTTCATCTTTGGCAAGGGACTCAAAGCGTCTTCGACCCACCTCTGTTCAAACCTGAAGGAAACAGATTTTCACACCGGGTACAGTGTCCCAGAATATGCCAAGACGGATTCCATCCCATGACAGATACTAGTGCGAACCTCACATCCCTCCAAAAAGAAGGGAACTTCCCTTTTCCAGGTTTTCCGAGGGTCTCGGGTGGAAAAAGAGGAGGACCTTCTATTTCTGTGGATCCGGGAAGATGGCCAAGGGGAACGAGCGAGGAGGCATGGGGGAGGCATGTGTCATCCCCATGACTCGTGGGGGGAGAGGGGATGTTTCTCCCCCGTTCTGTTTTCCACGCGGCCACGTGGCCCACATTACTCAACGTGGAACCAGCCATGCCAGGCTCAATTGGGAAAAATGAGCGGACAAAAAAAGTGAAGGGGGAGTCACTGAACCTCTTATCTGGACACGCTCGCCATGCGCTCGGAGACAAAGGAAGGAGAAGGAATGTGAGCTGACAGAACAGTAGTCAGAAGGAATGCCACGAAAAAAATAACTTATGATCACGAGACGCCACGAAACAAAATAAAACTTCTGCTTACACCTCGCTCCGCCTATCGTACGATCTGGAATGGCAAATTACGACTCCAACTCCATGGATGATCGACATAATTCAATGGCTAACACAATGGAACAATCACAGAATTAACCGCCGTTTCATATCGTTTTTCTGCACCCTGAAATAAATCTGGCAGCGAGGAAAAACATCCAGCTGAGAAAAAAATTCCAGGAATGCATCCGCATGAGAAGCTCCAGCGATTCCAGAGAAACGAGAGGCTATTGTTCCTCCCACACGGTAGACAATCAGCGACGAGAACAGTATCAACAACAACGCCTCCCTCCCCCTAACACTCCAGGACTTTAAAACCAGGAAGTGAACAAGCAGAAGTCAACAAGGACGAAGACGGATGAACCCCACAGCCCCCCCCCCCCCCGCCTCCCCCTTCCAACAGACGCAGGAGGCAAGGGACGACAAGGAGTAAAAATAAAAAAGTTTATCAGGTTCACAACACCCTTTCCACCCTCTGTTCCAGTGCCAACATCAGCAAGAGCGGCAGCGCCGTTTTGCGCTTCACGGCCCTAATTGTCGGGGTTAATCCTCCGAGAAAAACACCCCTGCAATATATACAAGGGAGTTTTCGCAACTTCCAACTGTCGTTGCACGACTCCCATACTCTTTTACAACCAAACAAATTTAGAGTGACAGACGAGAACTATAGCCCGAGCCACGAGAGGACCATCTCGTGATGTGGGCTGTAATACTGTCCTCCCGCTGGAGAAGAGGGCGGCTGTCCCCCACACTTGGAGAAAGGTTCAGGTAAGAGTAATTGAAATGTATTGCCTGGATTGGGATGCACTAATAACATGGACCTGAGGATTCCTCAATCTCAATTAACCCAATTTCACAGCAGCATCAAAGGTCTCCGCCCCTCTCCCGGCCCCTTTCGTAGTATGGCCCATGTTCATTTCTTTTTTTTCCTTTTTTACAAAAATCCCATGGGAACGTCTTCATCAAGGTTCATCACCGCCCCCGCAGAACTCCATCGTGAATCGAAATCAAATCCACTTAAATCCATCTTGTGCTTCTCACAAATTACGCCCCCCGGTTGCGGCCAAAACCAGGGTCAACATCCAGTCGGCAACCGCGGACGCCGACACGCACAGCCAGGCGCGATCGCCAAAAGACCACGCAGGCCGACGCGCCTGCTAACCGGCCGCCCCACCCACCAACAGACAAAAGGGGTGACAGGCGCACCATGAAGATGCCAGACGGTCGGCGCGAGCCGGCACCTCGCCTCCCACTGCTTGATCAGCATCCCGCACTGATCCCCGACCACCATCCCGCTCCCTCCTCCCATACGAAAAGCACAACACTCACTGGGAGATGGAGGAGGAGGCGGGTAACGTGAGATACATCACCGCTCGCACTGCCACTCTCAGCGCGGCATAGCTCGAGGATGACTCAGGGACGGGAACGGAAAAAAAAGGCGAGAGAACCCCCCCCCCCGGTGCACTGACATCCACACACAGACCGGGCGTGAGGACGTCGACATCCCACCGGCCGTTCCGCATCGTGGCCCTGTCACCGGATATGACATGATATCAGGCCCGGGAACATCGCATGGCCTTATCGATTGTCATTAAGGGGAAAGTACACAAAGGACTTCATCCCACACCTCGAGTTTTACACGACTCGCACTTGCGTCTCACACGACCCTACTTTCCCTTACCTTCCTTTGAAAAAAAAGCACCGGGGCTACCAAACCTGGCCCCGAGAGTCCCAGACTCCCAACCACGGCCTCGCAAAGGAAGTGCCAATCACGGTTTCTTCCGAGCGTTCCCGATTTTTCAACTCGTCCTACCGACTTGGGAGACGGGCATAAAACCTGGCTGCACATCAACTTTTGACCTAGTGCATTTTATTTTACTTCCGACTACCGGCTTGT
This sequence comes from Darwinula stevensoni, assembly GCA_905338385.1. Taxonomy (NCBI): domain Eukaryota; kingdom Metazoa; phylum Arthropoda; class Ostracoda; order Podocopida; family Darwinulidae; genus Darwinula; species Darwinula stevensoni. The sequence goes on along the minus strand of CAJPEV010002390.1, from coordinate 22,780 downwards.
TATGCATCCGCCTGCATGCAAGTGTGTCACCGCATACGCTTCATCTAACGATACAGATATGCTTCTGGTTCAACCAATGCCTCGTTCTCGCCCATAGCCAGGGAAAGAAGGAAACAAAGAGCAATAAAATCAAAAATAAAAAAGGCTCAAGCCGTTTGCGTCAGCAAGCCTCTTAAGCATGCGATAAAATCCAGGAAAAAAATTTATCTCCGAGTTCTGTGTACACTTAGCAATCCCAGATACGACGAACTTCTCATACAACGCCCCATCTCTGATAATGTCTAAAAAAAACAAAGGTCTGACCCACCCTTCCCCACTCGATGCCGAGCACCTTGCCAGGCTTTCTTCCTGCATCCCCTCGTAACGTTGAGCACAACTGAAACTCGCCTGAAACTGATTTTGAACCGACTCGAAAATGCCGAGCATCCACGGATTCATTCGACTAATTGGTTCTGAAGGATGGGATCCACCTCGAGAATCGCATGGACCAAAGGGTAACTATCCCCAATCCACGCATCTACAACAAAATCACTGCTTATTGCCCCCACAACCAACATTTACTCGTGACGTCCCTTCGCAGCCTGATAAATGCCTATATACAAACGTAGCCAAGAAGAGCGACGGGAAAAAATTTCGCAACTGAAATGGAAAACGAGTCGGAACGGACGCGAAGTCGACCCGAGAGCCCTGCCGCCTCTGTAAGCAAATCCTACAGGATTCTGCCAATGTCGTGCCATGCCACGGCGGCACAGGCACGACACAGTGGCAGCTCCATGAATCAAGTCCCAGATTCCCAGAGCGGGCCACAGGAGCAGGAGGACACTTCCCTCCCCACAGGGTCAGACACATCAACCAAGCTAATTCAGGAAGTACGCGATTAGCAAAATTACCCAACCGATGAAATCCAAACACTCGCTCCGAGGAAGTGCACTGAAGATAACGAGGACATCCACTCCGGTTTTCGAAACCTTCCGAGAATCCCCCAGCAAAGAAACTGGATCCCGAGCTTTTCCCAGGGAAGGCCGGGGCCGGGATCGGGTGTATGATTGATATACACCCACTCAATGCAAGTCTCGTACAGGCGAGAGAGAATGCATGGCCGGAATGCTAACACCTTTTTTTTCCCCAGGAATTCCCTCCCTCCCTTTTACCCTTTCAATTGCGTTTTCACTTGTCGCCATTCAAGGCTCCGTTTGCAGAACATCATTAAGAACCGAGGCAATCTGCAATCCCCACGTTCGTTGCCATGGCAACAGGTATCAGATATAGCACTGTTTCTCATAGGAACCAAGCCTGGACAGTTCCAACGACACGACATCCAGTCTCTCGCTTATGACTCTGTGGGTGGAACATTTTTGGCTGCGGGTGGAACATTTGCGAAGTTACCCGTGACCCAGGCACTACGAAGACCTCCACAAGTACAAAGGCACGATCGGAGACCACTCATATAATCATCAGACCCCCCAGATAGACTGGATCCTATAATTAATTCAAAGAATGTAAGATAATAAATAATCAAAGAAGGCGCCGAAACTTAAGCTGAACCGGCATCGTCGAGCAATTTCCTTCCCTAACTTCAGCACCCTCCACAGCGGGTCGTTCACTCGAAGCAGTGGCGGATCCAGGGGGGGGGGTTGGCATAATTTTTTGCTTTTTTAAGAGGAAGGTAAGAGAAAGTAGGGTCGTGTGAGACACAAGTGCGAGTCATGTAAAACTCATCCCCCCCCCCCCCCCCCCCCAAAGAAAAAGGCTTGTATCCGCCACTGACAAAGCATCTGTCACCGGCCGGGGTCAGCGAGGATAAGACATTCACCTTGAAAAAAAAAAAAAACTTTTTGTTTTGTTTCATCCCTTAGCAGCGGCATAGAGGAGCCGGACTGGGCGGGCAGGGTATGATTATTGGCCGTAATTGAGGGAATCGGGGAAGCGGAAGTAGTTCCCAGTTCCTCCCCCAAAGGCCTCTATATAACAGAGAAAACAGAGAAAGGGACTTCCGGACGAGGATCCTTTCATAACCAGACCATCACCGCCTAGATTTCCGCCGACAGGGTTGTCAGACGGTCTCTTTTTTTTTGCCAGAAAACCAATATCAAAGCAACAAGAAAAAAAAACCCTGAAACTAATCTGAAACTGATTTGAGAACTTCATTCATTTAATTAACATTGACTCCCAGTTTAGCATTTACCAGTTTACATTCATAATCATGAGCTTCCAGGACCCGATGACCACCCGCCCTTTCGGCCGAACTTCACACAAAAGAATTTAAGAATTAAATTAAGAATTAAATTAAGAATGTAAGAATTAAGAATTTAATTTCATTTAAGAATTTCAAGTAATCGACTACTTTAAAATTAAAGAAAAAAGAAAAAAAAAGAATTCAAGTCGTCCATTGGGATTTCCCTGATATAGCCGGAAATCCCAACAGCAGAGATACAAATTAGCCATCGAGCAGCCTTGCCTCCAAAAGGGTTAAATGCCTCCACGAGTGTCGACACCTCCCCTCTCTTCCCTGACCCCCAAAGACCCTGCCGGGATCGCAATCCGGCGACCGCCGCAAAGCGACAAGTGCCGGCACTCGCAGTTGAACGTCCTTCGTGTGAGAAAAGAAAGACACACGTGACGCCACCACATCATCATGCCCTCATTCCCGCCAATCCACGCCCAACCTGGCAAAGGCTCCCCCCATTTGATCGCATTGCCTCAACCATCGTTTTCCCCGCTATCAAAGCGACCTCTCCACCTACGTGTTTTCTTCAAGTACCTGCGCTTTTCGGGCGTTCGTTTCGACATCGATAACGACAATCCGACAAAGGCGGATGATGAAACAGTGAAATCTACCTGTCTTACGCGGGTCAAAACGTAACTCCAATCATACTCTTATCGTCATTTGAGAATGTGCAGGAATGGCTCCGTGATCTCGTCTACTGAAAGTAAACCATTTTTTTTTTAGCACTTTTCATGATGAATGAAATACGGCCGCTTGAATGAAAATGAAAGCACAAAAACACAGCATAAAGGAAAACAGGAAATGACAGAAGCTTCATGCCATTAAAATAAAAGAAGAAAAAACAAGGAATTCTGTTTTTATGTTAACCATGGAGGCATGGAATATCGTCAGGCCTCGAGTACAAGAGGTTCCTTAATTTTATCTGAAATGAAGTTCTTAATGCTAGAAATTCCAAGCCAAGGGCAATAAAATTTAACAGCCGAACACGGGCGACACGGTTAAAAAAAAAAATACGAACGGAAATCTCAGTTCATATAACCACCACAAGGACTTCGGTCGACTTGAGCTAAAACTTGAGCCTTTGTCAAAATTAATCATGCGGCCTATCCAGGACTTTGCATTCTTCTATCCAACAAGTACATGTACTTAGAAACTTGTCAGTAAACCCAATTCCTTTCCGAATCCCAAAAGGTGCACCGTCCAAGCACACGAAACCTCGAAGCAGGCCACGAGAGAGGCCAAAGGAGAGGATCAGAAACAGGCAAAGGGACATTTTCAGGGCTTTCCGTATACTCGATGAGAAACATCCATTATTTACGAAGCCATCTCGCCTACCAGAAAGGGATCGGACGCGACCAGCTTAAAATAATGGAGACGCGCGCCCGATCCCATCCCATCCATCGACTCGAGAGGGGGTCCTCGGTAATCCCGTTATATGCACCTTCCCCCCCCCCCGAAATGGAAGGGGGGAAGGGACCCCTCTCCCTCCCCATTCAGGGGGATCAAAGAGTACAACGCATTCCCGAGGGGGGAATCGATCGGCCATAAACGGACATCGACTCATTTCCCCTGAGAATCTCCCTTCCCCTCCCCTCCCCCCCCCCCCCCCCCCCCCCCAACCGGGGAGAAGGCAGTTAATGGGAAAGGCATAAAAGTGTTACGACACCGAAATACCGGGAACATACGCAATNCCCCCCCCCCCCCCCCCCCCCCCCCCCCCCCCCCCCAACCGGGGAGAAGGCAGTTAATGGGAAAGGCATAAAAGTGTTACGACACCGAAATACCGGGAACATACGCAATCGGTTCTCCGATATTACCCTAGGTCTGTTGGGAATTGAATAGAATGAGAATTCCAAGGCAATAACAAAGCCTTTGAAGAGCCTTCCTGGATCAGGTTTCGCTCGCAATTGAACTGGAAATTCGAACTTCCTTTATACCATACCAGACTTCCTTATGCACGCAGCATAAGCCGATCCTATTAAAACTAAAACTTTGCCCCTCACCATCTACGCTACTACCCTCTCCCCAGTCCGAGGGGAATAATTTCCCCAAAAATATCGTTCCCGACTTCAGAAGAGACGCAAAGCCGACAACATTTCTGGGAAAATCCATTCTCTCCCTCTCTCCAAGTCGAATTGCTATGTTGAATTTTACAGGAAAAAGTGTCGCCGCTTTCAAGATAGGAATAACTTGATTGACACACCTACGCAGACCCTGCAAAGAACCTAGATCAAAATAATACGATGCTACCCACACAGACTTCGGTAAACGAAGCTCATGACCATGGTCCCGCGATGCCAAGCGAGCCAATTGGGCACGAAAAACACAATTTCCAATTGAATAGGAAAGGAGGGACGCCAATCAACTTTTTCATCTTCGCCGAGAACCATCCCCAAATAGAGTCAGCTCTATATGCGGAAGGTATTAGAGTCGGCACAATGGGAGGCAGGCAGATGAAAATGGAATCGCTCATCGACTGACCGCCTCCCCCGCAGCCGTGACGGACAGATCGAGTGAAAACCGAGTGAAAACCCCCAGAACCCACGAAGGGAAGGTCCGGGAAGGCCTCGACCAACGACCACCCCCGCTCACGATGAAGGAACTGACCTTCTTCGGGCGTCGGCTGCTGCTCGATGTCCTCGTCATCGTGGACCTTCATAAACTTGGCGAGCTGCCTCCGCTCCTCCTCCTCTTCGTCCAGTTCCGTCTGAAGCGGGGCGGGAGGAGCGGCATCGGGCGGAGCGTCCCCGCCCGGCCCCACCTGGAATCCGTTGAACTTGTGGGGCGGCGAGGCTCCCATCATCCCGTACTCCATCTCGTAGCGCAGCTTCATCGCCCGTGCCCACTCCGGGATGTCCTCCCGCTCGAACCCATTCTCCTCCAGACCGGAGGCAGTCGTCGTTCCCGGGTCTGCGGCAGGGGGCGCAGCCATCAGGCAGGGGTCCCGCAGACAGACCAATATCACGGTGATGTTGTCAGTGGAGCCGCGTTGCCGAGCCGCCTGCACCAACGCCTTGCTCGATCCCTCTACGTCACCTGTATCACGAATGAGAACAAATTGACTTGCATCGCCGATTCCTCCAGCAGATCTACTTATGCGATATAACTAACAGTTAGGGATAGGCCAAACTGGATAATGACTCTCAATTTTAGATAGGTATTTCTATTCCCCAGTCCGAAAACTGCAACAAATAGTTGCATGTAATTTCAACAAAATCCCTCAAGACTACACGACAGTAGCAGCCAGGCTCTCTACGTCCTGCGCCATTTTTGCTCCCTACCAACAGGTAAAACGGCGCTAGCACTGAACTGCTGCAAAGAGTGAATAAAAGCTAACGCGGTTACGCATCGCTCTCATAAAATGTCATTCCGTCGTTGAGGCAGGGACTGGAGGAAGGCAATCTAATTCCTTCCATGCCTACAGGCACATCAAAAACGATGAGATCCGACAGTAAGTCGCATGGACTCCGAAACAGCCAAGTCCGCTCACAGGAGAATCAGGGGGGAAAATCCTCAAAACTGCGCTAATGGCGAAAGCGGCTGAGCCCAGGCCTCCTCCGCTCCACCGAGGCGCGACCCGAAATTACCGTGGAAAACACAGGAATCCGGGCCAGGTGGATTCGGAGAGACGAGTGCCAGGCATCCCATATTACTCATCTACAGACAACTTTTTGGCAGCGAGTAACGCAAGCTTCCCACCTCCCGCTTCCTCCACCCACGTACGCCGGAGTCCCGATGTTTGCATGCCGGACACCGCCGAGCCATAACACCGGCGTGGCCCCAGCAGAGCAACCCATATAAATATGAATGCAGGGGGAGATCGTAACATAAATAATTACGCCATGACTCATACTCATCAGAGTATGATTGCGAAAATTCACCCCGAAACCAGTCACTCGTGCGAAGAGCCCTTCCTTCACGGTAGAAGAAGCCAGAGCAATTTCTCATTCCCAGCCTTGCCCCACTTCCAGCTTCCACCTTTCCTCAACCTGACCATCCCAAGGAACACCGGAAGCAGACAGCACCAGGCACGCAACAGCCCCCCCCCCCCCCACCCCCCCCCCCCCCTTTCCCCCCCCCCCCCCCCGGCAGCTCGGATGAATGAAGTCGATTGCTGGCGCTGGGCTCTTTTAATTACGGTATCTTTTAATGTCGGCGTTTTTCGCCTAGGTGGCGGTGCAGTTTCTCTCCTTAGCCGATGTGATTAGGCGTGGAAATATAGGGAATAATTTTTTTCGATTGAGAACTTCGTACCAAGTTGAGAGAGGCAGATTGTCAGGCTTTGAATAATGAGGATCTTCATATTGATCCCGGATTTTATGAGGCATCCGTGGCGTTGTTGTGGTTCGTATGACCAACGACCAACTAACGAGTGGGGACTAGTCAATTAACATGCGTCAGTCGTTATACCCAGCAAATGATGGCAATGTATGACAACAATAAAATTGATAGGCTGCTCCTGGAATATTTATTGAACCAACAACCGGTCACGCATCGTCTGCGACGGGCGTGAACCAGTTTTGATAGCCAGTTTGTTCGATGTGAGCAGCATTTTATTTTCGAACTTGTCCTCGCGCTGTCAGTTCGTGAAGCTATGTATTTCATGTGGGATAAAACGTTCGCGAGGACAGCGTAAACCCATGTCCATATTCCCAACCACTGGCAGCTAGTCATTAGCGCGAAAATAAATTGGCACTTAACAATTTCCCCAAGGAATTAACGTCGGCTGCTGGGTTCAGCAATCTGTTACTCACCATTTAATATCAAGTTCTCTTATTAGGTCCATTAGCGTAAGATAATTGCTAAGGCCTGGCGTCAGCTCACCTGTACGTAATTGCATCCATCCTTGAAAGGTCACCGAATGGATTCACGATGGAATCCGAGAGCGAGAAGCGCGTGATGCGCGTGAATTGTCGATTCCAGTGGCACAAACAAAGGCATTTTCTGTCTGAGGATGTGGAGGTTTCTGACCCAGGCATTGTTTTCCTCTAATAGCCCCCCGCCGCCGTGCTGTGTGAGTGAATGTGGAAAAAAAAAAAGAAACTTCTCTCCCCCCCCTCTCTTCCTTTCAGTACTCGCCTGATGAATTAGGTATATAGAAAGTACTGGGGGGGAGAGAGAGGGCGCCACAAGGGGGACGGTTGGGTAGGCCGGAGCTATGCTATCTTTTCTGCTCCGCCGTGCTCCGCTGCCTCCCGTCAAGGTTACAGGCGCTGTGACGGGGGGAGGGGGGAGAAGTTGGGGGAGGGGAACACGTGAAACGCGTGGAAAAGGGAGGAAATTTAAATGTGACCTGTCGCCGATGCTGTAATTTTCGGTGGGGGCGTGGACGGGGTTTTTTTCATGGTTCGTGAGGGATGGGGGCGACGATGTGGCGGCCGTTGTCGCCGTGGTGGAGGGCGATTTTGTGTTGATGCATGGCTGGAAACCGGTCTGGGGCCGGTCGGAGTCGGATGAAAAAGAGGCTTTTGACTTCTTCATTGCATTCCAGGCCGCACCTCCCCAGACGCGCCTCTTTCGGTTATAATTGAATTCTTTTGCAGAGCCCCCCATTAAATTACGGTCGTTTTCCGTGCACGTCTTCATCAGAGGATGGAGGGAAGGGGGGCGGGGGAGGGTGGTCATTATCGTCGCATGAGTCAGGGGGGGGAAAGAGAGAGAGTGAGTCTGGCTCAGATCCTCCAGGCGAAGATTGGGCTCCCGATAAGCAGCGGAGGGTGGAGGAAAGATGACGCCGACAAAAGGGGCCTCTCTCTCTTCCACCTTCAACATACGCGGAAGGAGGAAGGAGGAGATAAGGAGGTCGTAATGGGTGCTCCACCAGGCATTCCCGGGCCGGCTCTGAAACGAAAACCGCCACGCACGAAGACCAAACAACGACCGAGTCTGAAGAGCGAATCGGACAATCGGTGCAGTGTACTGCATTCTTTCCCAACCCCATCACCGACGAAAGGGTGGAACGAAAAAAAAAGAAAGACAAATGGACTTCCACTCCGGGTAATGGAACGGAAACGAGGAAGCAGAGAAAGGCCGAAGAGAGATTCCCTCAAATATGCCTAGAAAATCATTAGTCAACCTCAAACGGGGGAATATCGTGTCGATGACGGAAAGAACTCGTTATGCATGACAATGCAAGCTCATTTCCGTATTCCCTAATTGAAAATTCATGCCAGGAACCGACCTCATTAATCTGCTCATTAATCTGTGCCTACACGACGGGCGGGGCGAAGAAACCCAATCCGACCTGCCACACTTCAGACCGACAGATGAGAAAGCGCGGAAAATTTCAATCCGAAAACTTTCAAAACTGCAAATAGACTCACTTCCCTTAAAACATGCACCCTTGCCACACACGACAAAGATGCACGACAAGAGCAGCGGTCAGACGAAAGTATGACACGGCAGAACAGCGAAACTCCGAAAGCAACACACAACGATGCATAAAGAGCAATCCACGTCCACCTCTTAAAAACGAAATGATGGATTGTGCACGGCTTGAGCCGAGTCATGCGAGTGGCAAAAGTAACAGACAACCGCTAGCACATACAAATGAAGCAGATCCAAACCACGATGCAAATGGAGATGCAATGATGCAAACTGACCACAGATGGCCGGGGGAGGGACACAAACCTAATGGATTCTCGGTCGGGAGGTGCCCAGGGGAGGACACAGGACATCTGGGATAATTCAAATGCTCCACAGCGCGAAAACAAAAAATCGAAACCTCATCTTACACTGCATCGATCCCACGAGACGCGGCGCCCCCCTCCCGACAGGCAGCGCCATCTGCACCCCGACGAAACCCAGCATCTCACACGACGTGATGCAAGGGAAGAATGAACATGATAGGGGGGTTTGGTCCGAAATAGACGACGGCGAGACCGGATGAGGTGGATTTTCAATGAACCATGGAGATAGGGAGGAAGGGGAAGGAGGGGAGGCGAAGGAAAGGAGCCCCAAGGGGAGAACATCCGATACACTAGGCTGCACCCCCCTTCCACCACCATTGTAACGCATTCGGCGCCATCCAAGCACCTCCCCATTACCACGAGGATAGTGAGACGGCGTTATCCGGGCCCGACACGCGTAACTCCCCGGCAAAACCATGAAGCTCTCCGAAGGCTGCATTCAGCGGTGGTGAAGTTTTTACGACCGCTTCACGGTCAGCCATAAAAAAAATGTCTGGAACTTGCTCAACCATAAGGTTACCCGCGAATGCGTGAAAAAGAAAATAAATTCACGGCGATTCGCAACAGTAATATCGCAATTCTGAGAAGCTGAACTTGGGCTCGCCTTCACGCCTAGGAGAAACGTCAACAACGCAAAATGATAAAATAATGTTTCTGCACAATATTTCCGGCTCAAACACGACACCGAATCCTATTAATATTGCAGAACTCGACTAATGTCGGCTTTAACGACAACCCCCCCCCCCCCCAAAAAAAAAAAAAAATTAATAAATTCATGGTAAGTAGGAAAATAAATGAAAAANCCCCCCCCCCCTCGTACCATAAGCTTTACATCGAAACCAAACCAAAAAAAAAAATTAATAAATTCATGGTAAGTAGGAAAATAAATGAAAAATGTTAGCAGATTTATTTAACATAATTCTCAGCTTTCTCTGCCAATTTCCTCAATCCTTCATCGGGGTTCATTCACACCAGCAAGCTGCTCCCCTCTCATAAAAACTCTCCATCAAGAGCCCAACCCACAGACCGGCCTGTGAGGCGATTAAAAGCGACCAAAAGAAATTAAGAAAAAAAAAAGCTAAAAAAAAAAAGAGAAAACCCAAAGACAATCCCCGGAGCCCGTTTTCCGATCGATGCACTTGACTATCTGAAACGTGTCAATTGGCCATTACTCAAACGTGTGAAAAACGAGGATACGGATCCCCGCGCAATGGGGTCGGATCAACAACAACAACCGTCTCCGAACTGGCGTGTGTTTATTGCTCAACTGACCACGGAGGTCCTTTAACCGCTCATTTCCCTGCTTAACCACTCATGGTTCCTTTCTGCGGGGAGACGAAAACAACCCGAGCCCGTCTTGACCACGTTCTCTTCCTAAAGAGCCTCTTCAGCAAGTCATCAATGACTCGAACGTGCAGGAAACCATGCAAAACTACCTCAATTTCTTTACGCAAAAAAAAAACGAGAATCGTTACCTCACGCCGACGTAAGCCATTAGGAGAAAAATTAGGTTTTAAAAAAATTGCTCGTTCTCCTACAAGACGCCAGCTGCGAACTACACGCTCCAAGGTGTGTCCGCACAGTCCTACATACGCCCAGACTGGGTCACGCATTCATTTCGTTCATCTGGCCCGATCTTTTTGAGACCCGAAAAAGGAAAGATTTTTCAGAAGCGCCGGGGGGGAATGCACCGCGAGATGCATCATGGATGCATCACTGTCAACGCAGCTGACCTTTTGACGTCCCGGGGCACGCCTTCCATGTCATAGGCCCTTCCATCCCGGAAATTACAGCTCGGCTACACCATGGGTGCCATTAGACATCAAAAAACGCTTCAGGTCAAGGGAAACCGAACGCGGGAAGGTCCCAAGCCGAGAGAAACATTGCAATTTCGAATCGTGACGTAAACAGTTAAACTTCTGTACATAAGTAAATTCATCTCATTTGCAAGAGGGAGCGAGAAAACATATACAAGGTACATTAAAGGAGAAAAAAACGATAGCCAACCCTGAGAAGAAGAAAAAAAAGACACGACACACAACAGAAAGCAATCAAAAGACGCAACCCTAACAAAACATGAACTTCGACCCGACCGAAAATTACAGTAGCATGCGAGGGAGCCTCCCCCCCACAAATCACCCCACAACACACCACCCATCACCCCACAACACACCACCCGCCACCCCAAAGAAATCCCCCGACAGCTACAGTGCAACGCCTTCCGAGACATTCAAATGGGCACGGCCCATCTCGGGAAGAAAAACGACTCCATTGTCATCCCTTCACGATGCCACCCACGAGCAAGCCATCATCCAGTTCCATCTAGCGCGCCATGGCCGCATGCCATCTCGTCCCGTGGCATGCCCGCCTGGATGTTCTCTACAACCTCCGGCCCGTCTGGGACGGCTCTACCTCATAACCTCTCGTTTCTCCGAGCAACACAATCTCAGACCAAATATTATCGCATGAAATCAGCCATAGCCACACGTATGATGATACCGACAAAATTAAATATACAATATTGGGAATAGGCCAAGCGTGACAGGGACGTGATGAAACAATGCGATAAATATGGAGATCTGAGATGCAATTGAGATATCGGAGAATCTCAATGAGATAGAATTCAATTAGACAGGGAACAAAAAAAAAAAGGAACACCGCTAAAAGCCTAACTGGACGAAAATTCCGAGAAACGAATAAAAAAAAAAATCCCACCAAACCAGATCCCACGACAAAACCTTTCCGCACAAATTTCGCCTCAGAGGCGGCCGACCTTGAGGACCAGTCTCATTTCGGGGGAAACAATGCCTCCAGAAAGAGCTCGTGACCGAGGGGGAAGAGAAAAGGCCATCGGAGGTGAGAAAAGCCCCCACGTCGGATGGGGGTGATGGGGAGGGGGGGAAACGAAACAGTGAAGAGGTGTGGTTTCAATGGAAACAATAGCCAGGGAATGACAATGCGCTTTCCAGGCTTCAGGCTTTCCTCCTTTTTTTTCTCTCTCTTTCCCCCCCCC
>CAJPEV010002389.1:0-35516 GCA_905338385.1 Darwinula stevensoni | reverse complement strand
CGAATTAGATGAAGCCTTGCAGCCATGGTCGTGTTAACACGGAGAGGGGTAAGCCACAAGTGGCAGGAGGAATGCACATGCGTCGCTTGGGGCATGTTATCAAGAATATACACAGGTGGCCAGGGTTTCCGTAGCCCTCAGAGAGGTTAAAGTCGAGATTGAGAAACCTCCAAAGGTGTCTTTATCTTTTCTTTATTTTGAGTCTAGATAAAGTCGAAATATAGCCGAAATAAAGTTAAAGAAAAGTTAAAGAAAAGTTAAAGACGAAATAAAGTTAAAGTAAAGTTAAAGAAAAGTTAAAGAAAAGTTAAAGAAAAGTTAAAGACGAAATATAGCCGAAATAAAGTTAAAGAAAAGTTAAAGAAGTTTCGTGAGAAAGGCCCCAGGTAAAAACCGTCGTTATAACCGAGGTTGACTTTATTGGCACTCCGTTTTCCTGTTTTCAAAATTGATGCTATATAACGTTACAACTCCAGTTTACATTGGTCATACTGCACTAGCTTCAGTTTCAAGATTGGCCCACTAATTGTGATGTTCGCACTTCTTTGAACCTTGAACTACTTTATACTTTAGCAAGACTTCGTCGATGTCATCTCGACAGACCTAGGAAGTTCCTTGTTTTGTGACATGTTCTCGCAAGCACGGATGAAGCTGTCACGATTTTCCCAAATTGTGGAAACAGATGAACAGATGTCCATGTTCGTGAGCGACGTTAGCTTCACTTCGAGCTCTTTCTATTAAACTAATCGAGCACACTTTCCTTTCAATCGTGAAGGCTTGCCTCTTTCGTTTTTCATTGGCCATGTTGTCAACGAGAAATGCAAATGGCGACTGAGGATAAGGTGATCTTAGTTACTGGGGATTATCACTCCCTAACATTGCTCCAGCCACACCCACGTGACTCTCATGGAATGCCGAATCCAGAAAATATGTTATGGCTCAAGTTATGTTAGAATGAAGTTATGGCTCGCCAATGCTAATTTTTCCGATGGTGGAAATTTCAATTAAGAATGACGTATTAGGGACATGAACGTTGTCGATTTCGTCTGTGGAACCTTCAATGGACTTCGTTATAACCGAGGTAAAATGCAACGTGCCTTAAGGGCTCTACGCCAAGACTTGGTGTTTTCGTCGTTATAACCGAGTTCGACTGTATGTCAAATATTTTTGCATTCGTACTCATAGTTCCCAGTATCACAAAGGTCACAAAGTTTCCCCTAAAAATTACAGGGTGAGCACAAAGAAAGTATCCTCCTTGAGAGCGCTAAAACGCCTAAACTATGAGGTGTGGGATGACGTCACGGCACACCTATCATAAGTGACACATGGGGAATTAATTCCAGCACTTACTAAATCGCCGCCATTGGAGATGTAACCATTTCATAATTGCAGGAACTACCAAAGCTTGCCACCAGGGTGGGCAACTACAGCATACTTTGCAAGAAACTCATGCCATTCGTGAATTAAAGCCCTCCCTGCTGCTTCTAGCACCTTCAACACGCATACTACAGAGCCATGCCATAATAATTAGGCCACCTGTATGTTAGTTTGATGCAGGAAAAGACAAATGAAGACAAGTAATAGAGTGCGAATCTTTATTTTGGTGCTTTGTCGAACCACATTTTGCAGCACGAAGAGCTTCTAGCCTGATTGACATGGAATCGATGAGATTTTGTAAGACGGTCCAGGTCCCCCCCCCCCCCCTCCTCATATCCGTGGAAGATTTCCCTCTAATTCTACGATATTTGTGGGACTCGAACGGGTTGTTCTCGGCTGAGGATCCAGATGCTCCCGCAAGTGCTCGATCGGATTCATGTCTGGGCTGAGGGGTGGCCAGGGAAGAAGGTGAATGCCTTCATTGCTCTTCTAGTCTCTGGTCGCACGAGAGATGTGGCGCGTAGTGCCGCTCTCTTCAAGAACATGGGCATTCGTGGTTATTAAGGTAAGCGCAAAGATATCGCGGGATCCGCTTCTTTTCAGTGTGGCGATAGTATACACCGATTATATGCCCACTAACGAGGTAGACGTACTTTGTATATCTAATGGTGCATGAAATACGAAAGGTTATGCAAGATGCATTCATTCATGGGGTTGACTAAATTACGTGGGCCATCCCAAAAGTTCGAGAACATTTTGTTCTACATCAAGTTGAAACACCAAATGCAGCATTATTCCAAGTGAACTTTCTCAATATACTTCCCGCGCAGCTGCAAACGCTTCTGCTACCGTTCTATCCGCTCCTCGAGTCATTCAGCAAACTATTTTGCTGGGGTCACTTGAACCCACTGGTTCACAGCGGGAGCATGCTCCAAGCGTGCGCCAAGGTCAGGTCGCCCTTGGCGAATCATCCACTGGAATTCCTTCTGCTTCAAAGCGATGCATACACTTATTTATGGCACTTTTCCCGAAAGGCTTGTCCCTGTAAAGTTCTTGCAGCTCACGACCTGATACTTTTTCTGTTTCCACAGAAACCAAATCCCACCTCGCCGGACCCGATCATCTTTTTACATAGCGGTAAAATGTCTACTTAAAAATACGATATCTTTGCAACGGGAAGGAGCAGTTACACGATCATTCCTACGTTAGCACCATGAGACATCAATATGAACACTATGATGAGACCGTTGCTGCCGGATCACATGCAAAGAAAATATTCACATTTGTTCTCGAACTTTTGGGATGACCTTCGTATTATGGTAGGGCTTTGTAGCCTGTATTGTGGCATCAGCAGCGTATTTAAACGGTTGTTCCCATTAAATTTCTGGGTGATACGCAGATTATGCAACAGTGGCAAGATTACGCATAATTAATAGCAGTAATGTATTCCCCAGCATTAGCCATGCCTGCGCGATCGCAAGAGGCCTAAAACTTATGGTTTGGACGTTTCATTGCTCTCAAGAGGGACACGCGCCTGCTATACTTCTGCGAAGATCTCTCGGCAGACATTTTTAGGAAATGTTCCAGCTGGATGAATGCTTTACGTCTCGCACAGAAGCACTGAAAGAGACCATTTTATTCCTCGCATTAGTTTTTAATTTCCCTCTCGAATGAACTCATTCTTGCTAAAAAAAAACAATATCCACAACCTCGCATGACATGGAAGCAATTGCCTGGGCGTGCTCAAAGGATAAATATTTATTCAATACTTCCATCGAGACGCAAAGATTCGGGTAGATGTTTTTGCTAGTTACTGTCTTACCTGGCTGCTGAAAAAGCGACTCTAGGCTTGCAGGTTTTTCGGTTTTCACATAAAGGTCATTCCACGTCGACTCGACCGCGAAGGGTACTTCACCGTTTTTTTTATTTACTTGAAAATTGGTAGTATGTAAGATATGATGACTGGAATACCAGATTTCATGGAAACAGGATGAAAATGAGCGAAGTTGTAGCACTCGCTATTTTTGGCACCACTCCTCTCTTCCTGGGTTGCGACTGCATAATGACTGCATAATTGAAGAGGATATTTTGTATATTCGGTTGTATTTGAAGGATTCTGCTGTTACCTGTTATTAAAATGTGTCAAAACGGAAGAAATGTTCTTAATTTGCTATTCTGTAGAATTGTAAATAATAAGTTGAAATGTCTGTCATTTATTTCGCAACAAAAACTGCAAGTTACTTTTGAACGAGAAAATATAAAATATACACTTCAATTGACTCTCAGATAAGTCCACTCTTAATTGAGGATCTTTCTAATGGCGTCTGACTCAAGACTATATTATTTCCTGGAAATGTTTATTATTTGAGTACTAAGATGCACACAGGCCAAGATTTTAACCCGATCAAGTCAAAATTTGCAAGTTAGGTCGTGAGTCTCTTCATTGTGCACACTGGCATATTTGGCTTTTGCCATTTTCATTGGTTACAGACGAACAAAGAGAAAAACCTACGTAGAATATAGTGGTATAGTGTAGCGAAACATTGTCGCGCAGACTTTATTACACGAAATTTGGTTTTTATAATTTCGCGAATTTTAAATTTCACGATATCGACCATCCCGTATGTATTATAGACTCATTCCGCGAATGCTTTGGACTGCGACGTCTTGGTCCCTTTGCTCCACTGGGGGTACCAAGGGACTGTCACGGATCTTCAATGGCGTGGTCACCAGCTGCACGTCCCACCGAACGGTCTGTGCATGACCCCCTGAGAAATCCGTGCCCTCGACCGAGGAGCAGCCCCGAGGGGTCAACCGAGCACTCGACCTAAGAGATCGGGTTTCTCACTCGCGTTCGTGCTCAATCAACGTGACGGCCGACTTCAGCCGAAGTACCTTTCTTCGGGACTTCCATCCAGGACAGACTTGCTTTTTGTGCTGGTGTATACTTGTTCCAGAGAGAAGGTACGAGGGGCGCTCAAAAAGTTTTCTACCTGAGGCACTTTAAGTTGTAATACACCATTCATATTTTTTTCATAGAAAGACAGATGTCTTTGATGATGAATGGAAAATGTTCAACTTATTTGTCTGTGATAGAAAGCTTCTCTAAAATTTCTTCAGTGTGCTACCAAGGAGTCTGCTGAAGGGGTATTAACATTGAAAAGAAATGCTGTGATGAATTTTCTAACCTTGATGGAGTCGGTTTCTCAGCAGATCTTTAGGCGGCTGAGAGGATACTGTATTACTGACCCTACTTTGCAATATCCATCAGGAAAACGATTCCTTCGAGGGTAGAAAATTCATCACAACATTCTTTTCAATTTTAATACCCCTTCAGGAGACTCCTCGGTAGCGCACTGAAAAAAAAATTCACAGAAGCTTTCCATCATAGACAAATAAGTTGAAAATTTTCCATTCATCATCAAAGACATCTGTCTTTCTATGAAAAAAATATGAATGGTGTATTACAACTTAAAGTGCCTCAGGTAGAAAACTTTTTGAGCGCCCCTCGTAACTGTCCAGTCTCCAAAAAAAATATTTTCCGGATGCTCACTTTACAGGAAGTATGAAATGAGAGAAATGCAAAGAAGCAATGAAGAAAACGGTATCCCGCCATCGTAGTTGACATACGGAGTCAGTATATGGAGAGTGGCCGTTTCCATCTCCTTCCGCATCCCCGAATCATTGGAAGATTCACATTTCCACAACCTCCTGGAGCGACTTTCGACAAGAATTGACCGAGGGGCGACGGGATGACCCTTCGACTCTAGGGTCTAAGATGGATGCAACCTTGACCTCGGGTCATCGTCACCTGAGGGTGAAGTTGAATCAGCGAGCCGATGCGCATACGTGTGATTTTTAGCAATGCGTGGGTCAAGTACCTACCATCGCAAGATGGCGTAGGAGCTGCAGTAATGAAACTGTGAAGCAGCCTTCTTCGACTCGGTACTTGACACGTCAGAAGAGGTGGAACGAATCAAATGGATCATGTCGAAAGCGAGTTGTTGTTTTTATTCCTGTATCGAGAATCCCGTAGAAAAAGAATCCATCTAGAGGTAGATGAAGAAAAAATTCCTGGAATTCTCATTTGAGGTCGAGATACAGACGGTTCTTCGAAATCAAGGGAAGGCGATGGCAAGCGAATTCCCGAGAGATTCAAGTTCACGCAGCAATCGGACTGATGTGATGACATAAGGAAAGCCTATTTTCTGTTTTTTTTTTTTAAATTCTTTTTAATTTCGGTTTCATCCAAGAAAAAGGATGTTCAGAAAAGCTTTGAATGTCAGAAGGGACTGGTATCGCAGCCGTGAATTTCCTTCCTTCCTCGAGCTCGCTTCAATATTCATTTTCTTCACTGTTTTATGCTTTTCTTTTCTCGGTACGGAGAGCGAGTACGAGTCGAACCGTGATGGGAGAGTGAAGAAAAAGAGGTATTCAATAGGGGCGTAGGAGAGTCTGGGGCTTAATGACGAGGATTTTCCGCAATGAACCTAATCCTCTCAGGGATTTCCTTCCCCATCTCGGACAAGACGGCTTTTCTGGCTTTTCTCTACCGTCAATAGACTGGCTCCAGTCTATTCATTGACCCGGAGTCCCTTTTTCCTCTTCGCCCAGTCGTTCGCTTTTACGGCAAGTCCTTCAAATATTCATCATGCGCTAAAGATTGGTCTACGAGAAATGCTCATCGTTTGTTCGGCTCCACTCTACCAAGTCTATACGATCGAGCAGTACAGTGTATGGATTCATTTACGTGAGCTCATGAGACATCAGTGCATACAATCATACCCCTCAAAAAGCTAAAAATTTATTTGAAGTCACTGCAGCTACAGCAATTGATCTCACTTCCCACCTGAGTCATAAATGACTCGTCCAAGCTAATTGACCAAGTAAACTGCAAAGAACGTGTAGAGATGTTTGGTGTCATCCCCACTACCATAAAGGATCACTTCTTAGTTTTCCTCGCATCGCACACAAACATGACCTGTTTCAAGAATACTTTCCCTGATAAAGTAAACAAGTTCTCGATAGTTATCACTCTTTGGCATGAGCTTTACCCCCACACTGTCCTCTCTCGTGTTGAGTCGAAAGAATGAAACTGTATTTCCCAACATAAGGAAAACATTTTTTAGATCTTGAATGCATCTCAAATAAACTGCTCCAGATTATAGATGACAGTTCCTAAAAAAAAAATACTGGTAGACTTCACAAAAAATGAACCCACCTCAGCGAAATGCCCTTGGGTCTCTGAGTGTCTGCATCACTTGATGGAAAAGCGAAAACTAATTCCATAGGAAGATTCTTGCTTGAAAATCTGCGGACGACTGGAACCTGTTTACCTGGCACAGACCCAGGGTATCGATCACGATCCCAAAAATCTCGAGTGAAGCTATAAACTCGCAATGGGAACTTTCTCACCGCATCTCGCTCCAGGTCTCTCGAGAAGATTTGAATGCTTTTATCGATGACTTAGCTCATAACCTCACCAAGGACATAAGGACCAATCCCTCACCAAGTAAATAAGGCCCATCCCTCACTGGAACGCCATTCCCGACTGCAGCTCTCCCTTAACAAGGTAGTAAATCCTACCCTCAACAGTGGCTCTCCAATACTAGACCCGTTGAACGTACCACTCCTAGAGAAGCATGCCACCCAGTTTATAACGAAGCTCCGGAAGTCAAAATTCTCTCACTGCCTCGATGACACCCCTTCTTACACTAACAATTGTAGCCAGACAAGAACCATACGCCAAAGCGTGTCACTAGCACCTTCCAGGTCCCCGATTATTAAAAAATGGCTAAAAGTATACCTCTTCACAAAGATGATGATGTAGCAAACCCCTCAAACCACCTCTCTGTTGCCAATAGTAAGTAAAATACTACAGGGTGTCAAGAAACCTGTTCTGGTAGGCAAACGAAGTCTGATAGCAATATATGAAAGCCCATTTCATTCTGCATTTATCTTATTCTAGGTATGTTATGAATACTCAGCACAAACTCGCTATGATCGCGCCTCCGACACTCCATTATATAGGATAGTGATTGAATCATTAATTCATTTTCGAAGTAGCGAAAACTTATCGACATTTTTATCGAAATCATTTCTACGATGATTTCTTGCGTGCCTTATGTCAAATATCTTAATGTGCCCCTTTTTGTCAGAGCGGAAAATAAATCTGGAAATACTTCCCTCCCAAAATCCGCCCTGAGGGGACCTATTTCAAAAGTAGGATTTTCTCATTACTCAGCTATCCATCAGGTACTTCAGCGCCAAGTTTCTATCGCTCTCTGTTTCGTACGATCAAAACATATTCGGGAAAAAGTGCCTCTTGCAAAAAAAAAAAGATGCCCTGAGTGGTTTTACCTAAAAAGTGCAATTTCCCCCCCCCCCCCTGAAATCAGTACTCTAGGAACTACATGCCCACCAGGTTTCAACCTTATACGTTTGCCCTTTTCGCTGGTGCAAAAATATATTTGGAAAATCTGACTCATACAAAATCCCCTGAGAGGATGCACCACAAAATATGATTTTTTCTTGAACTTAACATCACGTCAGTTATGCGTTTGCCAAGTTTCACCTTTCTATTTCCGCCCAATTCGCTAGGACAAAAAAAACCTGTAAAAACGTCACTTCCAAAAAATATGGCCCCCGGGGTTGCATCTGAAACTTTATATACTTCCTGAACTCAATGTCTTAATAGGCATGTTCATGCCAAGTTACAGCTTTCCGTATCTCTCCGTTTGACTGAAACAAAAATATTTCTTTGAAAACATCTCCCCCCTCCCCCCAATAAAACCCTAGGGGACATATTGGGTCGATTGGAAAGTTCTGGACGTTTCAAGAACATTCTATACAACCGAGTCTTTTAAAAAAGCAAAAAAGTTAATTCAACGAAGTAATCAGCATGGCAGTCAATCACCCTCTGCCAACGATCAGGCAGACTCTTGATTCCGTCCCTGTAGAACTGAGCTGGCTGTGAGTCGAAAAAATCAGTCAGCCAGTTTTCGACCTCGGCGTCATCGTTGAACCTTTTCTGGCGAAGATGGTTGTCCAGAGCGCGGAAGAGATGGTAGTCTGTTGGCGCCAGATCTGGGCTATATGGAGGGTGAGGCAGAACCTCCCAGCCCAGATCCAGCAGTTTCTGCCGTGTGATCTTCACAACATGCGGCCTTTGGTTGGCGCCAGATCTGGGCTATGCGGAGGGTGAGGCAGAACCTCCCAGCCCAGATCCAGCAGTTTCTGCCGTGTGATCTTCGCGACATTCGGCCTTGCGTTGTCGTGCAGGAATCGAACACGACGGTGCCCTGGCCTCACCGTGCGGAGTTTGTCGGCGAGCTTCTGCGGCGAGAGGATTTATATGCGCTAGGTGAACCACTTGGTATTTTTTCGATAGTCATCCTTCCCTTCAACCTTTGAAATGCACGTGAGGTTCTCTTGTTGCCCTTGTTGCCTGCTGTCGTTGCTCTTGAGATCATTTATCCTTGAACGCGAATGTCATGTTTCTGGAAAGTTCAAGCGAGACAAATTCGAGAATTCTAAATGGATGGAAAAAAATTTCCCTATTTAGCATTTCTGACGACTGACTGCATATATGCAGAATTCTGCCGCTCGAGTGATGCCAGTCGCATTGAAGACATGAAGAAGCAGAAGCTAGCACTCTTGTAATTCTTAAGATTGAGTATGTGACATTTCAGCAATGATTTGTTTGAAAGTTTCCTCAGAGAGTTCCTTTACCTCGGTCTAGATGAGGGAGACAACCAGGAGAATAAAAGGCACCTCAGAACCAGACACCTTCAAACGATTAAACAGCAGCTAAGAAATTAATGGTTGGGATAAAGACAGATGGGTCCTTAAGTCAACTCACTACAAAACATGACTCTCTCCAATTTTCATGAATATTTAGACCAATGCTCTGTACATTTAAGAAAGTGAGATATACGACATAATTTCGCCTTCAGTCGATTAGATTAAGATAAGGAGTTAAGAAAAATTGTCTCCTTCGTGAGCCAATGGCACCCCTATCCCTTAATATCGTGATAACTTTTGCTATAATCAAGCAAGAGAGATGCTACATAGCTCTTTGGAAAGGTCTGTTCCTCCTCTTTCGGATGATATCATAGACGTTGGTGCTATCTAAAACAGTAACACGTAGTCATGAAATAGATGCACTGAACTTTGAACTCATTTTGCAAAAATACATTATCTGGGATTTCAGTTAAATTTAGCTGACATTTTGCTAAACATGGAGACCATGTGTGCTAAATAGTATCTTGGGATATTAAGAACTTTGTGAGATTTTGACTCTTTTTCGCTGAGAGTGTAACAATTTTTCTGATCTATTAACATATAGGTAAATCATGAAATTCTGTCAGGACCCTTGCAGAACCTGCTCTATTGCGGCATTCTGACCATCGCATCAAGGAACGGAATTTCTGTCAATGTCAATGCAAGAGTCGGTCTAATTTAATCTAGGAATGAAAGAATCGTGTCGAAAAAAATCCCTCCAAACCAGCCTCTGAAGAAATGATGTTGCTCATGGAAAAAATTTAGTTATGAAGGAATTAACTTTCCTACGCATCAAACTAGAACCAGGTTCTTACTGGGTGTATCAGAACAGTTTAGCAATTTAAAAGAACTATTCCTCAAGTGCTCATTGCTAACCAATATAAGTTATGCAAGAAAAATTAACATTTTCTTACATCTACAAAATTGAATATTTTGGTAAATATTAATATATTCATCTATCCCAACAGTCCAAATAAAAAGTATCATCAGATCCCACCTTGACTCTGCTTCCCGATTATTACTCTCCCACCTACCTGCCACCACTCAGATAAGAAAAAAGGATAAACAGAGGAATGGCACAAACATCACGATCAACTTTCCTTAGGAACTTTCCTTAGGCCCCATTGGTAGACCTTGGGAAAGTTGATAATGTTTGTCACACGGTGAGGCCACACGGTGGACCAATAAAAAAAGGACAGTTTTCAACGATACACTAGACTGAACCCACTGCATATATGAGATTTTAATGCAGCTTGCGGTGTTTGAAAGAGGATTGAATAAACTTTAAAACTGTGCATTCATATTTCAAACATCAAATTTTTCTTAAATTTGGGAGCTCATATAAACTCCACGCAAAAATGTCCCGTCCTGTGGCAACGTTGCCACAGGACGGGACAGGGACAGACAGGCGGCGGCCGAAGGTCACATCCCGTCTGCGTCTGACTGCGCGGCAACGCAGTTTTCTATCTTCTTCATATGGGCTTCTGAATTTCTGAAACTGTTGAAGATATTTGAAATGTAAGCACACCATTTTAAAGTTTATTAATTCTTTTCTCAAGTGCCACAAAACTGCAGTAAAGTATATGCAGTTAGTGAAGTGCAGCGTATCGTTGAAAACTGAATTTTTTTTGGCCCATCCGGTATATCTCTCTCTGAATGAATGAACACATCCGTTCCTAGAAAATGACCATTGACTAAAAAGCCTTCCTGGAACAAAGTAGGAAGAACTTCCCGTGTTGTTCACATGAGAGAGATCGAACGATTCTTCCCCCACCCACACCCTGCCCTTTCACTCAAAACAAAACAAGTGAAAGTAAAATCATTCGAGAAAAAAAGGTTTCCCTTTCCTCCCGTACCCAACGTTTCCTGGAACTCCCACTGAATTAGGGCGTGTTCTTCCTGTTCCGGGTACCCTGGGAACTCATTAAACACAATATTGCACTCTCAAAAGAATGAGCCATTCATTTACATGGAGACCTGTCTCTTCCTCTGCTGTTCGTGACTGCTTTCTTAGATGGCAACTTACAAAGCAAGCGGGCAGGTTGTAACGTTGAACTATGAAATCATTCTTACATTGCATGTCTTCAGGATCCAGAGAAAAAAACTAACCAAAAGATTCGAATTCTCAAGAATTTGTACATGAAGGTCACAATTAGGCAACACCTTCGTATTTTAAAGATGTTTTACCACAGACAAGTCACTTTACAGACCTTCATTATAGTTTCCCTGCTTGTCAAAAACCTTTGCCAGACTTTTAGAGGTCGTTGTATGCCGTATCTTTTAAGCCATTCGTGTTGATGTTTGTGACAACATGCTCAAAAGCCGTATCTAGTTCATACAGGATTCTATATCACTTACCCAATAAGGGTTCCTTCGTTTTGGGAAACATGGAGTCATGTCCGGAGAATATCATGATTTTTAAAAATGTTTTCCTACTCAAAATGCAAAGAATTGTCATAGATTCCATTTGCTTGACTTTGGCACTATTGCCTCATTCGTCAACATCCCATTATTTTCCACGATAATGCCACGATTAATTCATTCCGGGGAGTTATTCGAAGGGTTGCATGTGAAATTGACACTAACAAGAAGAAAGTGTAGACTAACATTGCCTGAATGCTTCATTCGTTGCCATTTCTATACGGTCAGTTTATTGGCCTTCGATTGTACGGAGTCTAAGGCCCGTATTCACGTCCCTTCCCTA
Source organism: Darwinula stevensoni (assembly GCA_905338385.1). Taxonomy (NCBI): domain Eukaryota; kingdom Metazoa; phylum Arthropoda; class Ostracoda; order Podocopida; family Darwinulidae; genus Darwinula; species Darwinula stevensoni. The sequence continues at coordinate 23,653 of CAJPEV010002389.1, read as the reverse complement.
GCTAAGGGACCCCAAACTCTTAAGGGATCCCTTAGCTAAGGGAGTGACGTGAATACGGCCCTAAATACCATCTACTTCAAATTAGATAGTCAGCAGGCAAAATACGCGAGCTTGATCTCAAGGGGATCAGTGCATAAACAAGGAAACTACGAATCACAGTGCTGCAAATTGCCTTTTTGTTTTGTCCAACCCTGCATATGGACTTCCAACGTGTCCATGTTTCGAGTCATCATCATTATTCATTTATTTTTTCCGATTCCAGGTGGTGGAGGTCACTTAGGTTCGATGGCAGGTGCCATTACCGGTGGTTTTGTGGCGGAATTGATCGGACGTAAGCAGGTTCTCCTGTTTTACGTCTTGCTCTACATCGCGGGTTGGTTCCTGATTGCATTCCCGACTTCGATGGCCATGATGATCTCTGGTCGCCTCATCACGGGATTCGTCTGCGGAACTCGTAATGTCTCCGTCCACCTGTACGTCTCGGAATGTGCACATCCGAAAATCCGCGCACGGATCGCCACGTCCGTGCAATGTTGCCAAATGCTCGGTGTTCTCCTGAATTACATCCTGGGGTCCTATATATCTTGGAGATCAACGGCCATCACCAACGCCTGCCTACCTTTGCTACTCTTCATCGCAATTTTTTTCATCCCAGAGTCACCGATGTGGCTCATTGCAAAGGGGCGAATGGAAGCCGCTCGAGCAAGTCTTCAGAAGCTTCGAGGACGAGACATCGACGTATCTGCTGAGTTCCAGGATATGACCTCTCACTTCCAGAATACCAAATCCTCCTTCACGTCTTGGAAAATGATCTTCCGCTTCTCCTACCTGAAACCCATTTTCCTTCTCATAATCATGATCATCCTGCGACAGTTCACGGGTTTCGTCGTGATCCTGTATTACTCCTTCGACATCTTCCTAGAGAGTGGTATCGGGATGAATCCGTACCACGGGACGATGATCTTAGGGTCGTTCCAGTTCGTCGCATATCTGGTTGGAGGATACATCATGGATCGACTCGGACGTCGACGGGCCATCGTCGTCTCTGCATCTGTCATGGGTGTCGCTGAATTCTCCCTTGCCGTTTTCTACTTTCTCAAGAGCCAAGATCATCTCCAACACTTGGTTGACTTTATGCCCTGGTTTCCCCTCTTGGCTTTGATGATCACCATGATCGGATTCTCCCTCGGAGCAGGAAGCATCATCGTCATCTCCGTCGGAGAGCTCGTCCCCATCCAGATCAAGAACAAGGCGACAGGCTTGATCAATTTCTTCGTTACCGGTTTTGCCTTCACCATCCTGGAAGTATTTTTCTACATGGTGGACGCGATTCAGTTTTACGGAACGTTTTGGGTATTCTCATGCTGCTGCTTCGGCCTGGCTCTGTACTTCCACTTTGTCATGCCTGAGACCAAAGGCGAAAGCCTTAGTCAGATTGAGAACAAATTCACCCAGATTCGCATTGAACACAAACGGTAAATTCATCTTTCCTCTAGGTCATTGTTTTTTTTAATATTATTTTTCTATATAGTAAAAATTTTTTGTAAATAATAGAGTGACGAAATAATGAAACGCACTCGCCATTACAAATAAGACCTGAAGTAATAAATAGTTTTCCTAGCTCTGTGGAATTGCCTTTCATTTCCATAATGGTTCCAAATGAAACTGATCAATACAACTTTTCCGACAACAATGCCATAGAGAAAATTAAATGATATAAATTGATACGAATATTTTGGAAAGACATGATTAGATACTAGAATAGTATTTCATCACTAAACGTTACAGAACCATTTCACTATTAGACAATTCTGTGTGAATGCCCCTCTGAAGATATCATCTGGAGCATGATTTTGTGCCACGCCAAATATTACGCATACTGGTGCTTCCTGAACAAATGCAGATGAAGTTATTTGTGGAGGAAATCAAATTGCTATTCCAAGCAAATAATAATAATAATAATAAACTCGACTTTTTCATTTATAACTGTGCCCTTAAATCACAATTGTGAGATGAATGGAATCCGACGACTGTTGAAATTGTCCACGAAATGTCCTGCTTCTTGTTTTATTCTACTATTTCTTTATCTCTTCTTTTTTCCTTGTTATTTCTTGAATTTTCCAGTACCAGCATTTTTGTATGAATATACCAAATCTTTGCTATTTCTCCTGAGTGTTCTGTATGTTTTGTCCATAGTTGAAATAAACGCAAAGAGGAAAAAAATGCAACGGATCCATGCTTCACATCGGATAGTCATCCATAACCATGTGTCTCATATTGCGCCTTGTAGGCCTTTGAAAAATAAGTTTCTAAAATTGAGTTGGAGGTCCTTTGTCATTGAGGAAAGATGCGTACAGTGAAAAGCCCTTAAAGAAAGATAGAAAAGATCGTCCTAACCTGGCTTCCTTGAATGCATTTTGAACAAAGTTGAGATATCGAACGTTCAATACAATCCTTTTCAAAATGGGTTTTCGAAGCAGCTTAAATGTCCCTTCCGTGTGAAAAGAACACATAACGTATTCAGCATTCTTGTTTGTGTTGAGTAGGGTTGTGAGTGGTGGTAACATTACCGTAACATTACCGGTTATTCACATTTTCATGGTTTTCAGTAGTGTTTATCGCAAGAAAAATGCATTCTATTCTGCTTTATTCCATTTTTGCCCGAAAGAGTGATCCTAGGCCAGAGTCAATGACGATGATATAATCACAAAAATATCAAGGCCACTGCAGTATTTCTGCATGTCTTTCATGTCATGCTAAGAAATGAGCTGTACGAAGATTTTATATCCCGAGGCCAAGACGCATTAATTGTGTTTACTCTGTTCAAATCCACAATAAACATATTGGCGGCTATGACACCGAAGGTAAGGTGTCGCGCTTCCGTCCTATTTCGTCTTTTTCATGTCGAGGGTAGGTGACGTACATTATTTACCAGCATCACTGGAATATTTTATGAAATCACTCACGGTCTAGGACGAATGAAAGAATGAGGATGGATCAAAAAGTACCGACCGATGATTTCTTTCCTGCCACCTGTTTTCAAGCAGTATCAATCACACGTTCATTTCTCAATACAGTCCCCTCCCCTTATCTCTTTATCTATGTCTCTCTCTCTCTCTCTCCTACCCTGCAAAGCATTTTGTCGTTGACAGAACACTTGGGGGGGGGGAATTGTCATTACTTTTCGATCCCACCTTGCATAAAAGAACATATTTAATTTTTAAAATATTTGAAGAGAATGAGAGTCACGCTTGTTCCGACTAGGACTGTACTTTCACGAAATAGTCCTGACCCCAGTCAGACTGGGGTCAGGACTATTTTGGTTGGCTTGCTCGTCTCTGGTAAGCTCCTCTTTTCGTATGTTGTACGCAGACATGCGCGAATCAGTGCTAAGCATAATTAATCACGTCCTTCCCCAACCAGTCCTATTTTTCCCGGTCTTTCATTTTTTTTGGGCATGTGAAACAAGGGACGGAAATGTTACTAATGACCGGAAGGTCGAGTGTAATTCCTCTCAGGAATGCATACCGGACAGGAATCTACCTGCACATAATTTATTTGAAATCGTGCCTGTCGTGACCCATCCGCATCAAAAGACGTACAGGTACGTCGCGCTGCGCCTGGCCCGTATTACCGTAGACGTACTGGTACGCAATGTTCTTTGAACGACCGTACCTCAGGAACCGCTGAAGTTATACTGAAGAAAAAACTTTTGCATAGTGCACAGTCTCCTCTTCTTTAGTTGCTAAGTCAATTGTCCCACCACGTCTGGGAGACCCGAAAGGGGCCACGAAAGAAGACCAATTACTTGCGTCATAACCACTGTCGAGCGTTGAGAGAGGAATTAGAGAGAAAATTTTTTACGTCTAGTTTAAATATAGTTTCAGGTAACTAATAATGATGGATTGTGAGATTTTGCGATTATGATGGGTGATAATTACGATGAAGAATTGGAATCGGAAGCAGAAAATGATTCAGATCAGGATTTAAGTGATGTGACTAAGACTGAAATTCGTAAGGCGAAATCATCCTGTGAATCTGGCCATAAGTCGGACGAGTCATGTGCCACTGACCTTAATGAATCGAATTCATCTCCGCCCTGAAAATAAAAGTTCCAAACCCAGCAAACAAGTTATATGGAAATATTTGTTGTTTCTTCAGGGACAATGTTTTTGTTCACATAGTGTCCTAAACTAAACACTTTGAAAAGACAGTTTTGCTGGAAACTTCACTCCCATGACAAGGGATGAGCTTCTGGCCTACCTTGTTCTGTGTTCCTAATGAGACTGGTATACAAACCTACTGTCCAATCTTATTGGTCGCAACGCATGTATCGAGACACCATTCTTAAATAAAGTCTTGCCTCGGTTAAGGTTAATTGCCACCTGTAAGTACCTGGACTTTCCCAACATTGCTACAGCTAATCCCAACGATCGATTGAAGAGAGTGCTGGCAGTTCTCGGGCTTCTTCATGAAGGATTTAAAGGGCTCTATATTCCGGATGAAAACGTCTCGATGAATGAGTTCAATATTGATGTGTTCGTAGGTAAACATTAATTATGGCAAATTGAGTTCAATTAAATGTTTTATTGTTTTTGCCTGTCGAAACATCCCCACACGCTTCTGTGCGCTGAGCCACACGGTGATGTGGACCAGGGAGGGAGACTGCTTGTCCGTGAAAACAAACTAACTCGAGCTGAATCGAGGTTGATGCGGATGGGTTCAAGATGATAATGTGCCTTCCACGTAACTACCGTAGCAAACGACGACCCCAATTACAACAAGCCCTGTCTCATTCCCCTTCCTGCTAGGGAACAAATTCGATAATAGAAGAAGATCCATGCATAGCTCTGCCTCAAATGGGGCCGAAGAATCCCAGCGATTTTCTTTGTCCGCGCCGGGGATACCCCACCGCTGTTGTTTTTTGGTTCAATTTTCGAAACTAGCAAGTTACTTTGCGTAACAAATCACCTTCAAAGACCATATCATCTACGTTGCGTGCAACTAAATAGCTGGACTATTTCCAAGGTTATGATGAAAAGTATGAGAGATGATTCTGTTTCGTATGCGGTCTAAATACTACTTCTTCAGCAGTTCCATTGTGATCTGCTGCTAAAAAGGATCACGCAAACTTAACCTCCTGAGTAAGTAAGCATTTGGAAACTTAGAAGTCAGGTTTTGACATCTAAGGCATTTAATTTATATATTTGACATATTTCACCAATATTTTTTGCGAATTTTCCAGATTTGGCCTTTTTTTGGTGCTTAGAATGCCAAAAATAGAAAAGATCCAGGAGCAATCTCTGTATCCATATCCATAGAGTTCTCTGCCAAAGCTTGTCTCTCAATATTTCCCAAGTGGGATGTTGCTTTAGCTATATTCGGGTTGCAAAAGAGGATATTGAGACTTTAAAATTTTTTCTTAATATGTCTCTCTTGGAGTACCGGTAACCTAGTGGTAATACAGCGGTAAAATACCAGTAATCACCGGTAAATATCAATAACTTGTAAATTACCGGTAAGTAATGCCATCACCCTTACCGGTAATTTTACGACCCTAATGTTGAGTGCTAGAACTTCGGGAACAAATCACTTTCAAACCTGCCTCCAGGAGTTGGTAAAAGAGAAAATAAAGATAAGAACGACTTCTGTAGCAGTCAGCCAAAAATTGAACTTATTGAACAAGTTGAACTCACCATTCTGAAAATTGAATTGCACGTAGGAAAAAAAGGAGAATGAAGAAGGCGATGATGCTCAGGTGTTTCAGAATGATGCTCAATGATGCCATTTGGTATCACTCATATTTCCTTTCTGTGACCAAATTGACAAATACATTGATGTTAACTAAATTTATTGGAGGCATTAAACAAAGATTCAGATGTTTCAATTTTTTAAATAAATAAATAAATCTGGGCCGGAAAGGGTTAAACTTGAACCTTGGACCACGAAAGTTAATAGGAGAAAAATGAACGCCTTGCTCTTCCATCGGCAACTTCGGGTAGCTTCAGATCACGAGAAAGGGACTTAAGAAATGGAGTCTGGTATGGTGACCTATGGAATGAATGATGACCATCAAAACAGGCGCAGCATTGCCACTATCAAAACTGAAAGTATCTTTCGCTAGTGAACATGAATGCATATTTGCCTATATGCTTCATAGCAACCTAGAAAGGAAGTCGCCTTATACAGGGTGTTGAAAAAGTCTTGCAACCCATGGTATAGGTATCAGTCATTTTTAGTTGCCATATTGATCTTCAAACTCATGCTGGGTATCACTGTAACTTTTGGTTTCAGTGATAAACCGTGGTAAAGCTATACCAAGAGTTTTATTTTCTGCAATGCAAACTTCCTTGTCAAAATTTCGCACAATTTCTCGCGAAATTTTTTTGGCAGGGTTGTCACCCACTTTCCTTCCTAAGTCCACGCATTTACTTCAGTACCTGTGACGAAAGAACATAATTCCAGGGGTTTTGGCTTTTTGAACCCTCTGTAGTAAGAATCGAAACACAGCACGACTCCTTCGGATACAAATTTCCACCCACACTGCTCACTTTCACACTGACACATGAACTAAAAAAATCTATAAACTCCTGCCATTCATAAAATCCCCCAAAATCCACATCCGCGTCAGTTCATCACTTTCAGAAATTTTGAAGTGCGTTCTTGAGGTTCTTCTTCTTGCTATTCATCAAGCAGCGTGGAAAAAGAACTTCGTCGTAATCAAATCTCGCAATATGAAAATTACTCCCACTAAAATGATTTCGTCATGATCGCATTTTACAACAGGGTCATACAGGCCCGGAAGCACAATGAACTCATTAAAGCACCTTGTTACAACCATCGCCGTCTGTTGGGTAATCGATTCACGAGAGGAAGTCAAGTGGTCAGTCGAAACATTCTGGATTTTCCTTCTTCGCTCATTCATTCAGTCTGTCCTATCCTGTATCATCTAAGACACACGTCCCTATCTCGAGGGGAGGATATATTTCTCTTTTTGATACGAAAATGAAATGGTGCAAGATTGTGACGGCATTTACAGCCCTGGTGGTCGGTTTCGTTCCGCAAACCGCGTCCGTCCTAGAAGAAATTGAGGTGGATTACATCAATGATACCATCGTTCTCTCGCCCACGCAGGTATCGTACATCGTCTTTTCCAGGAAATTTATACTGAAAGTCTCGGGGAAGTCTCCTAACTGTACGTACGCAGGGCTTGTCCTCCTCGAACGGATTCCCGTTGAAGGTGAATGCATAAAATGTGCATTCTGCGATTAGAGAAACCCTGAAAAAATGTCTCCAACTTTCACCAGCCATGTATTTTCCTTTTCCCCTCACTACCTCACTACCTATGGCTGAAAAAGCAGTTCCTGCATAGATAGACTTTGCCTACGCAAAGACTTGTCCAGAGTATTACCCAAGTTCGTTCGAGGTGGGGGGGGGGATAGGACTAGATAAGAGAAAAATCGAAATCTCAGAATGGAATGCGATTCGCCTGGTTTTTTTTTAAATGTAAGAACTGCTAATCACGAGGCTGCCTAAATGACTGAGAGTGCTCAACATTTGAAAATAAACTGACGTCTTACAGCGAACAATCGCATTATTTTATTATTTTAATTGACTTCATTCGATAACAATTTTTGGATTGGCTCTCTTTTTTCTTGAATTCCTATTCATGAAATCTGTCATACTTCAACTCCTAGAGAAGAATTGCCACCAACTTTGTGAAGTTCCTGTCGATGATCAGTTGTTCCACTTAATTTGAAGGAGGCTGTCTTTTTATTCATGTGGAGATGGAATCATATCAACTGTTTTTTTATTATCAAGTCCTTTGGTATCGATACCTCCTCTTTCGCCATTCGTCATCTATTAAGTGCACTCATCAAATAATCTCCCACGGCGCAAATGCATCGAGACAAATCGCAAATTGAAAGTTTAACATTTTAAAACTGAAGCCGTAATTTTATATGGTACTGACACCGTGAGCGGTTTCTTTCACTTCCATAGCCTGCAGTACAATATTTAAAAAAAGAAATCGAGGACATTTTATGAAGAGTTATAGTTGATAGTCGTCCCAATAGGCATGAAAAAAATCTCGATTTAGAAAGGCTGGTGTCTTGCATGGATATCTTGAATGAGCATATGATACCACAGGCGCCGCAAGTTTCTGCATTTCTTGAGGTCCCTTGTAGGTACGAATTGAAAAATGGAATACGAAAGGTGGAGGGCTGTTGAAGATCCGCTATTCCCCGCTGACCAACGTGGAGAGCGGTCATCCGTCCATCTCTTTGCTTCCCCGATCACTCCGTCCCCCATAGACCCTGATAAGGATCAGTCAACAGTCATAAGGTCAACGCTTCCCGTACACCGGTGACTGACTGAAATGTCATCCTCCATCAATAGCGGTTCAGTCATTCATGCAGCCCAAGTTTTAAATGCATCAAGATTCTTTACGGAATGAACGAGTATCCAGTGAATGCGTACAATGCAGTGGCAAATCCCAGGAGAACGACCCATCTCAAAAGGATGCTGAACATTTTAAATATCAATATGCAAAAATCTCGATGACATAAAATGACAAAGGGTAGTATGGGGGACAGAGGAGAATGTTGAACTTTGAAATAGTGAAAGAGAAGAAACGTCGAAAATGTCGAATGTATCTATGTACGTTCCCGTTGCTCTCGTGATTCCAAGAGATTCATTGACGGGCAGCATCCAAGGGGCAGATAAAAAAGTGCCAACATTTCCTTCAACGCCTGGAGATGTAAGGAGCAATGACCTATGGAAAAAGGGAGACTTCCTCATGCATTGGACCCGTTCCTTTTTTTTTATCAAGGGTTAAGGCGAGTGGAGATCATCATGATATATCGGAGATAGGAATCTATACTGGAGTCCGTCCACTTAAGAACTTGCACGAGAATCTGATAGAAAGACTGAGAGGTGGATTCAGCGAAGTCATTTGAATGGCTGCAGTTGTTGAAGCTCAGCCGGCACAACTACTGGGTCAACATTGAGCAAAAATGGACTTTTCAACGTGACATTATTGTCCCAACGTTTTATAAACGGTTGATACAACGTTACAGTAATGTTGAAATGAAACACAGTTCGACTCAAATCAGGGTCGCTGGGGGTCCTCAGTAGGGTCGCGAAGGGTCATCAGGAAAAAATATATATATTTCAAAATGCATCATATTTCATTATGAAAGTATTTATATATGGCGAGATATGGGATCAAGTTAAACGCAAACGTTTTAAAATGAGCTTCTATGTGGAAATCAACTCAAGTTTTGTAAGATTTTCACGGGAGCTCTTGATGAAATGGAGCGCATACGAGTTGATTGGATCCATTCGCGTCCCCCCATGAGCACATCTCCATGTATGCCAGTTCCACGTCGGCTTGCAGCCAAAGCACACCTGGATCAATCTTTTTGCACATGCACAGAAATGTTTAAGGGGAACAGCTTCCCTGCAGAAAATTCTCGTCCGGATGGCACTGTTCTCATCGTAGATAGACTATAGGCTTCTACAGTAGCACTCGAAACACTTAGCATCGACGCAGGCCAAATTTTGTGACAGATGTAATCGTCAGCTTCGGGAATGCGAAACTCATCAATTAAATCGAAACCGCAAAATGGCTCAGATAAATTTGAAGCCACAGATAGATTCTCTGGTTGTATTTCTTCATTAAGAGCCAACTTCACCTCACGATGTCTCTGAAAGGGTCACTTATTTTCCTCATATTTTCTTATTGTGACAGGTGATGATCACGGGTCTATTCATGTTGCTCTTGTCCGCATTGAACTGGCTCGGTTACCTGCCTCTCAACCTATCACGAAGTCCACTGCTGGCACTGCCTGGAAGAAACCTGGAATTGCACTCTGGGATACCTCTGTCAACTGTCAAAGACTATTGGAAAATGTCCTTGGTAAGAGATTCCATGTATAGCTTTGAAAGTTGGAATAGCAAAGTACCATACAGCATTTTGTTTTTCATCAGGCACTGGCAACCATGAGCCCAAAAGCATGCTTCGAGGAACTAATTTGTGAAGTGAATCGGGCAAGGGAGAAGTGGCATGCTCTCGAGAGGAAGTAAGTTCCCCGACGTTTTGTTCCAATGAATATGATCGAATCAGCATTGGCCTGCAAGTGATCTCTTCACCGAGTGGGTTCTGATACACGAGAGCTCGTTGCATTCGAAGACACCCTACCCAGCAAACAAGGCTACGTTGGACCAACGTCGTATCAGCGCTCCGAACGTTCATTCAATATTGATACAACGTTGATTCAACGTGATGTGTTTCAAATTGTTTGCTAGGTAGTTGACTGCAAAGGCCCGTGATCGCCACTAATGTTGAATTGAAATCTTCTCCAAGATGCAAATCGAAGAGAGACTAAGGCGCTGGGGATAAACTGAAGCGAGATGAAGGGATATTGACGCCCCTAGCTCTCGCATAAATTTATTAATTATATTTCCCCCATCCTCTCAAGCTTTTCTCGAAGACTCCCCAAATCCCCTTTTCACCGGTCTCTCTCTGTAGTGGCGTTGCCTGGATTTCATGAAAGAGGGGTTAGGAGGAACAGGACCCGAGGGAGGGCTAGAGTTTCCACGGTTTCCAACCTTGCGCTGTCTGAGATTTAGTCTGAAAGTGTAGAATTGCATACTTAGTTCAGAAATAAAACCTGCTTTGCTGCACCATCACACAATTCGACAAAGGTGGGAGGACTGAGGTTTTGTAGTATCCTGTAGATGCTGACAAAGTTTGAGCAAACTAGACTGAAATATATTAGATTTAGAACGCATTTGCTTTGCTCGCTTGGCAATATATATTCAACCTCCGTTCGATATACCCGAAGCGAACCAGATTCCGATTAAATTTCAGTCAAAAAATAGAACGAAATACCTGTATATTATTTTGTTTTCCTCTTTGAGTTGTGATGATACCTCTACCATTGACATTGAGAAACGTGGAAGACAGCATGGTCATGCAAATTGATATCCCTGAGAATAATAGCTTTCTTTCTTGCAGGCTTGAAGGAGAGGAGAAAAAGGATAGGAGGAAGTCAAAATGCAAGGTCATGTACCAGTGTCCATTTGGATTTGACAAGATTTCTCATCAAATATTTGGTCTCCAACCCCCATCTTAGCAATTTAGTCTGCCATTCGAAGTGAGGGGCATTATGGAAAGACACCGATGGCGGCAGCTGAACGTGAAACTGTTGTAAACGCAAAGAAGCAACGAAAATGGAACTTTTTCATAGCAAGGTCCTCAGTTAAGTACAGTTAATATGTTTAATTTTAACTAATGTCATGATAATATCAGTTTCAAAAACCATGACACAGGATGATAAAAAAAAAGTCTCTAATGCAATCCATGAACAAGTCGGCCCAATCGGCCCGACAGCACTGAAACAGTTAAATTTACACCTTTACAATATGTTTACAGATATTTGAATTGACCATCATTTTCGGCATGTCACATGTGAACACGCCTGACCATGCGGTCAAACACCTGAATTAAAGTTTTTCTATTGATACTGGTAACTGAGTCACGAATGTTTCATTCAATTTCTTTAGGAGAATAGGGATGGTTCGCATGAGCAGCCGATATCCCCGCAGGACACTGTCTAGTGCAGTGGTGCACAACCTTTTCCCCCTAGAGAGCCAAATTGAGATTTCGGCTCATGTTCGAGGGCTTCGAGGGCCGCAGACCCTCGAACATGAGCCGAAATAGGCCGCATATAAGTTTGGATCTTCAGACACCGGAGGCATCCAAGGGGCCGCAAAAAAGGTCTCCGCGGGCCGCGTGCGGCCCCTGCGGCCCGCAGGTTGTGCATCACTGGTCTAGTGGGTTCAAATTGAGCGAACGTGGAGGGAGCAGTCAGAGAGAAATCACTCTTCCCGGGGATAATTATGGACATTTTAATATTACTAGTCGATGGCTATCCAATGGCACCCACGACGTCAGAAAACACGATAGGCAACTTTTATCCTCCATTAAAAAATTAAGCTTTTCGCGAAAAAGATCAAAAAGAAAAAGATCCCAGAATTTGACTTATATAGGGTAGACTGACCCTGAGACGCAATAAAATTGATCTCTTTACCTTTACAGCCGCAAGATACGAGGGAATGGATAGAGCACATCGCATGCACAGTTGTCAATGCCTCGAGACTAACAGCCCATCAAGGTAGATTAGTAAGTTAAATATTGGGAGTAGCAGACGTGTTAGAGGGGATAAAGTCATATTCTACCTTAAGTCACACTGCTGTACCATGACTCGCAAACAGTGTCTACCCTGAGTCGCATCATGCCGTCCCTCAGTCGCGACTTCTCATTAACACGATGTGGGCTCACAGCTCTCTCCATACGAGAATATCAACACTGATGGGTCCTAAGCAGTTTCTTCTCCACACATGGGCAAGATTTCAATGAAAGGGATGCATTATCTTCATTTACATATTACGTGCGTTTCATGTGTTCCGAGTCATGCACTCTGATAAGTGAGCTGGAGGATGAATGCCGTTCTCTAACAAGAGATCTGCAAAACTTCTCAGAGAACGACTTCTCCACTGTTTGGTTACAGGCTCAAAAATTCACCAGTTCACCAAGTGATTTTTTCTGGTTTACGAATTAGGTGATAATGGTGTCTCTTCAACGCATTCACTGCCAGCTTCTAACAACTTGATAGGTTTACGTAGTTTTCTTTCACAGGTTCCTATCTATCATTAAACTAACACCAGCATAACTTCACGAGAAAGTAAACTTTTATGCAAGAGAGCGTAAAAAGTTGTCGTAAAATGATGGTCATAACTTATCCTTGAATAATTTTTTTACGAAATTTTCTAAAAATAAGTTGGAGAAGGCAAACTATATTTCCAGAAAATTTTATGAGCTGTTCTGAGCTACAACGACTCAGTCATTCGCCTTTCTTTTTGCCATCCTAAGGGATGGCCAAGAGAAAGATTTCATCCTCTAGGTGAATTTGGTACGAGGTATATGTCCCTCTAGTATGTGTCCATTTGCTGGGGAGATGTTCATCTGGTTCCAAAACCATGTACGGGGACATCCACCTGGTTCCAATTCACCTTCTATCCCTTCGTCATCTGATTGCAGTTCACTCCGGGTGGATGCAGGTGGACATTTTTCAAGGGATACCCTGTAACTTAAAAAAGGCTTTAAATGTCTAATGTCGTCTTAAAGGTCGAAAACGCAATCTTGGGGTTATTTTGATGGGGTTTCATTTGTAACAGAAAAAAAGGGGGGAAAACAATCGACAGGATGCAACAACGGTACTACATCCCAAACGCGTCATCAATACAGTATGAATCAAATGCCTGGAATCAATAGTATATTTGATTACTATTATTATTATTATTTGCTTGTCCTTAGAAATTTGACTTATTTATGTTGACAATGATATGGAAGTGACAAAGGATATGGCATCTACAAAATGAGTAAAATATCTGGAATCAATGGGGAGTGTTAAAGGTACTCTATGTGGCTGCCATTCCTTATGATCACACTTGGGTTCCTTTCAACAACACAGTAAAATTTTTAATGGAAATGAAGACTTGTCGTTCTTGCCGATTTCCAGAAATCCCCGTTTGACGATGGGTGAAGCAAAAAAGTGTCATCTGTTGCTATAAATTATTTTTAGCGGTTCAATAGTCATTACGCAAAGGAGCACGACAGAAAAAAGTTAGGAACGTGAAAAGCGTAGGGTAAACACCCCAGTTTTTGGCCACGCTGATACTTCCTCCCGTGGGAAGTCCTGTGCGCACACCAGGAAGTACTAGCAATAGGACCTCGTACGGGAAGATGTTGATAGAATGCTTTAAAACGGCCAGATTAATTAATTATGCTGGATTTAAGCCTCACTGGCCAACAGCTGGAGACTGGCCAGAAACCGGGGTGCTTACCCTATTCTTGAGGAAGCCATAAATTTGAGGTCCATGACCCCCCTGCCCCTCTACCAAGTCTCCACATCATGGCTTTGTGGAATGCGCAGAAAATGGCTGGAATCACACTCCACGTCATTCCGAATCCATTCATGGAACCATGTTCCTGAAGCATATAGAAAATACGCGGCTCATCCTTTGACCTCATTACTAACTTCCCCACCATGCAACAGGCTCAGAAGCCATCCGTGACGTCAACTTCTTGCAATGGGGCCCTAGACATTCTCGTGGGACCAGGGTGTTGTACCCAGAGACTTGATGCAGGATGCCGAAGGAACCATTCTCATCAGTTTACAGCCAGTTCCACACCAACCCATCCTTTGTAACTTCTTGCAATGGGGCCCTAGACATTCCCGTGGGACCAGGGTGTTGTACCCAGAGACTTGATGCAGGATGCCGAAGGAACCATTCTCATCAGTTTACAGCCAGTTCCACACCAACCCATCCTTTGCCCTTTAAAATCGACCCACTTGTGTTGTATTATTTTATCAATACGGGGAGTTATATAGGCTGGAAAGAACTAAGGGAAAACTTCGAAAATCCCAAAAATTACTCATCTTAAGAATCTCACAACCCTTTCTCCGGATCCAGTGTCCTGACAGCTAAGCCCATAATTTCCAATAATTACAAACAAGAAGACGCCATTATAACTCATCCTCATCATATACACTGTGTCAGGCACGCCTTCAAGTACCTCCCAATCGCTTCTCCGGATCCAGTGTCCTGACAGCTAAGCCCATAATTTCCAATAATTACAAACAAGAAGACGCCATTATAACTCATCCTCATCATATACACTGTGTCAGGCACGCCTTCCAGTACCTCCCAATCGCTAACATCCACACAGTGAATATCTGCCAATAAGAGATCCCGTTCCGTTAGAAGGCGGAACCTCCGAACTGAGGAGGGAGCGGGGATATAGGCAGAGAAGGGGGACTCGAGAAGGAGACGGGAAGAGAGAGAGAGAGTGTGGATGGGAAAGGCAGAGAGTAACGTGTTGGGTGGGCCTGGGAGGGAGTTTTGTAGGGACATAGTCCATTTTCGTAGTTTATAGTTCACTGGGTTAACTTTTCCTTGGGTTCGCGGCCTTTCTCTGTGTTCCTTGTGTTGTGTCTGTTTGTGTGTTTCCTATCCTTCCTTTCTTTTCCTTTTGGGTTTTGTTTTCATGGCCTTGGGATCGATCAAGGAGGTAGAGAACGGGAACATAAATTCCACTTTGCTTTGAGAGTGAAAAGGGAGTTTCCTGAGTTTGCTGGACCGAACCCAAAAACCTAAGAATCCCCGTCAAGTATTAATGCTGGGACTATCCTCACTTTAATACGTGACAAGTGTTTCCTGTCCGCTCGAAAAATTTTGTAGCCTTTTATGTTGACAATGTCAACGCAAAAGCTACAGGGTTCTCAAAATTTGGGATACCATCTTACCTCCGATATTCAAAGCCTTGTAACTCAAGAACAATTCACGCTTGGTCCTTGATCAAGGTGTCAATTCACTCGGAAATACGTGAGGATGTGAAAATGTGGCACACCCGACCCATACGTGAATCAAAATGGGATGTCAGTTGACATCTCTAAATGATGCCTTTACATTCTGCAGCTTATCTACTGACCCGATTGCATTGAAATTTGACACGATACCATAATTAAGGAGATATCGGGGGATAGTGGGAGTCATCTACAGTTCGGGCCGGAAACTAAAGGTGTCGGGTGGGTTCCCGAAGGTTTCAATACAGAAAAGCTCGAATGATCATGAAGATTTTCCCAAGAATATTCGAAGCAGGTTTTTCAGACATGAATGAGGAAAAGGATCGTTCGCTTAAATGCCGGATTTCGAATTTATGACTCTCAGCCGTAATATTTCGTGAAGAAGGAAAAATTTCCTCAGATAAGACGAAGTGGGATTTTCAAAGAAACGCAGGAAATATTTTCCCAATCAGAGGGGAAATCCAGGTTTACATGTTCTTGGTTGGAAAATTTTACAACGAATAATAGAAAACTTCGAGAAAAAAGTTTATTTGATGTTAGCCCAGTGTTGGCTTCCAACGTGGAAATTGCGCATGTGTTAAATTGCAAGAGCTAATTTGAAACTAACATATTTCATCCATGTTTGCTCCAGCTTTGCCTGCATCAAGTCAAACTCGTTATTGACGCGTCTTCGGCGGTCTACAACCTAAGGAAATTATTAAAGCATTTCAGTTGACGTTTTCGATGCTCACCTCTAGCAATGCAGTGAAACTCCTTTGCTCATGGGTTCAATTCCCACACCTTTGGCTCTGACACTTTTAAAACAAAGTTGCCTTAGAACATATTCTTAGTAACGCCATGTAACTTGTAGCATGAGGATCACCAAGTAACATTTGTCAATGCGTCATTTAGTGTTCCATTGGAGTATTCAATTCCTGCCTATGGTCGACACACTCTTGATTGCATTTCAATCTCCAAAAAAGTAGAAGTAATAGCAGCCACATGAATTACATAAGCCACTTGAGAGTTTCAACACGATCACTCTTTATAGACTACGTTCACTGTATGGAGAGTTCTTTCATTATCTTCATGTCTATATTTAAGCGCAAGTACTTTTATGGAATCCCTTTCTCTAACTCTACCTAATGCTGCATACAGGTGTCCATGAGAAAATACGTATTTCATGAAGGCAGTTTATGTCTATTTATGTTCCTGTTTTGTTGAAGCATGAGCTTAGAAATGTCATTCGTCTAAGTGTTCTGCATTGGACATAACCACTCTAAATCGGAAAGTCGAGGGAAAATCTTCCTTGGCGTTTCCCTGCTACGAAAAAAATATGAAACCATTTCGCATGCACAAACATACCGGTACGCATCAACCCAATTCCTTGACCTAGGAAGCCTATGACCTAGAAAGGCATAGGACAAAAACCTCGCGCCGCATACCAAGGCAGCAAGTTTCCCGTTCGGATAGGCCGAAAAGTTCATCGATGCCATTGAGTCGAGATCGATGTACTGTAGGTCTGAGCGTCCGTCCAAAAGTTAGATATGGGCCTGCTGAATCAGTTCCTCCAAGGCACGTACCTCCAATGTCGAACTGTTATCCGAAGTTTGCAAGCCAACAGCTGTTTCTTTTCCATTCCGCTTCCTTTGAATAAGAGAGTGCATGAGAATGGGCTCGGCCTAGGCTTGCGAAATCAGTCCCTCCCCCCCGAAATGTCCCCCAGGGCATGTACCTCCAAAGTTGGATTTTTTCTGAACTCTACATCCCAATAGCTACTTCTGTACCAGGTTTCAGATGTCTAACTTCTCTAGAACATGGTTAGAATTAGAGTCAGTCACTCAGTCACGATCGTCTACATATATATTAGAAACGTGCCCATAGCAGTGTGTGACCACGTTGGTTTGGTCTAAAACTTTTGGTTTGGTTGTTTTCTTTAAAACATACATATTATTTGGTGGCGAGAGTGTGGGTCTTCACAGCGGAAACTTTTCAAACTCGTTCCTGTAGATGGGACGAGGACCCACAACGATCCCCAGAACCGAAAACCCAGAACAAATTTAATCAAATTCCAGAAAGGAACTCGTAGAAAAAAGCTGTGATGAGACGAGACAGAGCAAACCTGTCTGAAGCCAGTTGGAATTATAGACCTTCCCTTTCCCTCGAGCCACAGACAGCGGTAGTTTCCTTTTCCTCTTCTTGGGTCCACTGATAACAGCAATTCCGCTTTCTTCTTCGCCCAGTGTCACTGTGGATCGCGGTCTGTGCAGCCATGCCGACGCGACGTCTCCAAACATCGTTTCGTCAGCTATCCATTAGTCTCGGCGAGATTCCTCATTTGGAATGTGCCGTGGTGATACCCACTATGAGTGAGTGCGAAAACTATATCTGCGTTTCTCAACTTCATGCTTATTTTTCACACTGATTAAGGAAGGTTTCGGTATATTAGGTTCATTTTCCGAAATTGAATCTTCAGTTACTTATAGAAAAACAAAATAATTCAACAAAATTCAATCACCATTTCTCTGTGTGTGGAGACAAAACCGCCGCTGTTCGAATAATTACCTCGTGCTTTTTTCTAATAAGTGATATTTTTCTCTGCGTCTTCTCCTCTGTGTATATGTCGTGTGGAGGGCCTTTAATTAACGTTAACTTTAGGCCGGAAGCTAAAAGAAAGAGAATAATTTAGATCGAGCGGTTAGGTTAAGGCAGAGGGTCCGGCCTCGCTCCATTGACAGGACAAGCCGTCTAAAGAGACGACTGATGATAAACGATAAAACAGTGTTCAAACAAGAATAACAAGTATTTAATTTAAGTTAAATAATGAAATAAAAATCATCACAGATTGTAAATAGGAGGTGTTGAGGAGTAGGACTCTTGGCCACTGACAAACAGGCTGTGTCCGCAGAAAAAGAAAGGGGCACCCAGGACTTGATAGCAGAACTTGAGCACAATCCGACTGCCACAGAAAACGGCGCGAGATGGCAGGAGGGAGAGACGAACAGGAGAGACAGACAGCATGAGACTGACACACCAGGACGGACGACACGGGCGGAAGACGGGACTGGATGTCCAAACACACCCCCAACACAATAGAGGGCTTCCAGGAGACATCCCTGACATGGGCATAGGTCATGAAGGACCGCGGACACGGAAACGACGCCGCGGGAGCTCTGGGGCTTTAAAATTAACACCTTCGATTATTAATTTTTTTTCCTCATAATTTTCTCCGTTCTTGCTTAGCCACAGAAGTACTTCGAAGACTGAGAGTAAAATGTTCCGAGGTCTTTGCCAGCTGTCTGACTCGTACCGTAAGAGTACCCGCCAGTACTTTTAGTCGCTTTTACGCTTCTCCATCATTTGTTCTGACGATTTTCCTGGACTGATTCATGTTTCGCTTTTCTTCGAATCGGACTGATAATTCATTCCAAACATGACAGCATATTTCCTGCTTCGCTTCTTGTGTGCTTCTCTATGAAAGGAGGCAAGGTGACTGACTCATCGCAAAGCCTCTGGAGGAGACTCAAACCAAAGAGGACCGTCTCTGCGTTTCAGCTCTAGAAAGAGAGCTAGAAAATGTAAAAAAATTTTTTTTATGCAGATGATGTACAAACAATATTTAATCCTGGCTTCGGCTCAGTCGTGCACACCTATCATGCCATCTAATATACCCTCTGTCTCTCTCTCTGACCTATAATACTGTTTTCCCAGTGCTCGATGCACAGACCCGAGAGGGAGGAAGCTGATACGATCAAGTGAAAAGGAGGACACACACTTGCACAACAGGTCTAGCTTAAGTCCTTTAGTCATCCGCTAGCATTAAGTCATCACAGAAGCATGGAGGTTGGGTGGGGTAGATTGTTCATTGCAACAAGGGTTTTTCACGACGGGCAGTAACGCAGGTCTTGCGAATAATTTCATAGCGAAGAAAATTCGTGGGCGACGGCAGCTGAGGGTTATTCAGTCTCTCATGCGCGTCAACCGAAGCATCACGATTTAAAGAAATTGGGGAGAATGCTCTTTCACGTAGATGGCACGCACAAAGTCGGTACCAGTACCAGTACCAATAGTTTTTTTTTATCGCTTTTACGCTCATTCGTCATTTACTATGACGACTTTACGGGACTGATTTTCCGGTTTGCTCCGAATCGAACTTGTAATTCCTTCCAAACACGACGCCTGCGGATTTCTTGCTTCGTTGCTTCTGAAAAAAAAGGGAAGGCGGATCATCGCAAAGCCTTTGGAGAAAGCTGACGCATGAGTGGCCCGTTTACGCTTTCAGATCCAGAAAGGGAAAAGCAACATTTGGATCCCAGCGCAAACGATATTGAATCCGAGCCTCGGCTCGGTCATATCGCCTTGTCCAATTCTAATAATAATCGGGTTCATTAGATGTCTTTCTTGGTACTCGGTGCACCGATCCGTAAGGAAACCAATAAGCTGAACTTAAAGGTATTCGGAAGACACACGTTTGCACAACGGTCCTGGCTTTCATGTTCCCCTCGCGACTCCAAGTCGAATGAGTCGAGTCCGTCAACGTCTTTCTCATATTGGTCTAGAAATTTCAATTATTTTGATGACGTCGACTACATTGTGATATTCGATATCTTTCAAGCAGCTTAACCGGTAATTATTTCTACATGTATGTGAATATGTTCACCTCCAAAATTTTTACAGGATTGAGGTTTCTATTTCCTATTTCAATGAGAGTTTTCCGATTTTTTGCTTTTCTTTTAATCCAGAAAATGGAATCGATAAAATTTGCCTAGGTGCGCGAGTATGCATTGGTTAAATTATTGGAGCTAATTTGAAACTGACTCATTTCATCCCTGTTTGTTCAGACTTTGCCTGCATTGGGTCTATATCGATGGGACGTGTGCATAACAGTGTGAACGCGTTGACCTGGTCTTCAAGACGTTGCTTGATTTAAAATTCGTTCGTTCGAAAAGTTTGAGGGGAAAATGGGGGGTGGGGTGGGGACCATAACAAGCATTAAAACAATTACAGTACCAGCTCATGCACCGATCTGCTATTTCACTAGCCGCTATACCACTGGATTTANTCCGCGAGGGCCGGGACCATAACAAGCATTAAAAAAATTACAGTACCAGCTCAGGCACCGATCTGCTATTTCACTAGCCGCTATACCACTGGATTTAAATTCTTCGCCTCATCCTAACCATCAAACTTTGAAACTAATAATTGCTGTCATTGGTACGCATAGACCTAAATATATAAAGTTCCGGACAATTAGACAATGTTCTCGAAGATCCGTGCGTCCGCGTCGGGTGGTGATGGCAGGAGAGTATGAATTGTAGGATGCCAAAAATGCGGCTTTTCACGCATACGTCAACATGTATACATGTCTACGCGACCGGGAGCAGCTCTCTTTCCTATTATCCACTATGCATGCGTCATCTGCGAGGGTTGGAAGGGAAGTGGAATGTTTTAGTCGTAGACTGGCACTCCGACCCAGGCGGAAAGCTGCACATTGACAGTGAGTCATGTTTTCCGGTAGCTATGTACTGCGGACAGACGGAATGAGAAAAGGTGACGGACCGATCGCAACATCTGCGATTTCCCAGTACTTACGGGAGTGGCAGATAAAAATCCATAAGCAAATTTACTCATTAAATGCCAGAAAGAGACTCGAAGAAAAATCCAGCGAAAAGAGGAGACAGGGCGAACCCGTCTGAAGCCAGTTGGGAGGAGACTTCCCCTTCCCCCCTTCCCCCTCCATCCGCAGATAGCTGGGGTTTCCTTTTCCTCTTCTTGGGGCCACTGATAGCAGCAATTTCCCTTTCTTCTTCTTCGAGCTACTGTGACTGTGACGAGATTTGTTATTTGGAATGCTCTGTGCTAATATCTGCCTCGAGTAAGTAGGGAAAAAGCCTGAGTCCTCCCTTCATAGAACGTTCCTGTTAAAAAAAAATCAACACCTATTTCACTCAAAGCTAATGATATCTGGTAAACGTTGAAAATTTGGCTGACGTCAAAGTGTCCAAATGTGGGACAGGCATAATTAATGCGAGACATACCCCCTCATTTCAATAAACAAACCAAATGGCATGTTTGCTAGTTACAAAATCATGTTTGCTAGTTACAAATCTCGGCCCACCTAGAACACGATGTGATTAATTTTCAAACCTCAGATACTTCAATTATAGTCGTAGATAATAACATCCGAATCAAAAGGATTGACTTACAATATTTCCATTTTCTGAATCCGAAAGAAATCGCACCGTTGTTCGAAATGTTATTGCTACAGATAATCCCCTGAGACTTCTCTCAGGGGATTACCAATAGAAAAATCTGTATGATTTTCGGAAATCTTACAAGAAGTTTGCATTTTTTCTACCCTTAAGGTTTGAAGAACTTGGAAGATTGGGAGTGAAATATTGACAGTGGGCCGTATGAGTACCAGTACCAGTAGCAGAACTCCTAATCGCTTTCTCGCTTTTCAGTCATTTTTTATCACGATTTCCTTGACTCATTAATATTCAAGTTTTCTCCGAATCGGATTGGTACTTTCCTTCAAGCATGGCGCCAGCAGATTTCTTGCCTCGTGTCTTGTGCCCTTCTCTATGAAGAGAGTCATTGTAACTCGTCGCAAAGACGATAAGGGAAGGCTGAAACTCAATAGGACTGGTCCTGTGTTTCATATATGGAACGGGGCGAGCAATATCTGTACGCGGATGATGCGCAACATTTTAAATCAGAGCTTCGGCTCAGTCATGCACCCCTTTCATACCGCCTAATGAACCTCTCGTGTGCATCAGACGGCTTCCTCGGTGCTCGGTGAACAGACCCGAGAGGAAGGAAGCTAATGCGATCGAGTCAAAAGGACACAGATTTGCACAACGGGTCAAGTTTTTGTCCTTTAGGCAATGCCGGCTGGGTTTGATGTCCCCCTCGCGACAGCATCTATGTTCTCTCGATGGCATCGTGAGTTCGCCTCAAATGCTCACATCTGTTGGAGGGTGAGTGGCAAATGTTATTGTCTGACGCCGTTTACGGAACTTGGAACGTGAACGCTTTGACCCTTCTGTCGGTCATGCCTGGCGATTCATCCCCGTGAATAACGTCATCACAGAAATATATATTACGAGCAGCCTCCTTTCGTCCGTTCTCAGTGGGCTGGAGGACAAATTGCGGAACGCATCCAAATCGTAGCAGCGAACGGGAAATGTTTTTTGTTTTTCACGACAGGCAGCAGCGCGGGTGTTGGGATTCCCATCATAGCGAACAGAGTTCATAAGTGACGATGGCTTCGGGTTCGCGCGCTCATACAGGTCAACCGGAGCACCACCTTTGAGGACTTTGGGGAACAGACTGCTCTTTCACGCAGTTAGGCACGCACAATGTGCATTTTCAGTCCAAAAATATACATGTCAATATTTTCTAAACTGGATTGTTGTTAATACGTCATATGCAACATGAGATGTGTTGTGTCGAAACGGAATAAAGAGATTCCTGTTGTTTACAACAATGCATAGTAACCTAAGTCTAGGTAGGAGTGGATTTTTCTTCGAAATAACTTTGAAAAAAAAAAATCCTTTTCCAGAGTAATACGTGATTGAGTCTTGGAATTAACAGCATCTTCTCTGCGGGCGAAATTTGGTCGGTTTGGTAAGTCGACAATAATTGGATCAGTCCTGTGCGCCATGACAAACCACTAGACATTTTTTCCCTTCATGAAATTTGTTCTTGCACCAGATGGAAAATCCAGGCCAAGAGCTGCGTAAGATTGTTGCCGATGCCAGGGCCCTGCGAGAAAGAATTCATGTGGATGCTTTCAGATGCCAACTCACCGCCTTCGAGGCTTGCGTCGATGAGGCTTTGGGGCCGCCGTCCTCGCAGGGCCATCAGATACCTTCTTCATCGACTCGTCATTCACAATTCGACCTGGGTTTTTTACAGGCGTGGCTCGCCAACAAGAAAAGTGAAATGTCAGATTACTTAAAGTTTTTAAAGACCTTTACGGACGCGAAAGTGGAAATCCAAGTTTTTCCATCCCCACTGCAATTAAAGGAAACCGCGCCGCTATTCCTATTTCTGTATAAAGCCATCGACCCAAGAGATCCCATTCTGGAATCGTCGACGAGTCGACACCCCGCAGAGACTTCCACAGCGTCCTCCATCTTCCAGAACCGATTCCAGATCCTCTCCGCTTACCAGCACCTATTCCTCCACTACCGCCGAGCCCAGCGACATCCCGAAATGAAATTCTTGGCAGGCGA
>CAJPEV010002388.1:28207-45460 GCA_905338385.1 Darwinula stevensoni | reverse complement strand
TCTCTCTCCACTAACATGCGAGCGAGAAAACATAGCAAAACCTTTCCCCCTGCAGACAGAAGCCTGCAAGGGGGGAGGGGAAGGAAAGGAAGAAGTAGCTCAAGGACACAGAAAAAGGGAACCAGCCAGAAAAAAAAAGAGGGGAAGGTTCAGGGTCACAGCCGAAAGCTTTCAGGGAGTAGAGGAAGCAACAAAACGGCTCTATATTATAAGAGGAACAGCGAAATAGAAATACAATCAGGAACTAACGGCCAAACAGAGAAATATAACGACTGTAAAGCAGCTTATTACAATCGATATGAATGAGGGAAGATGGACATACCAAATGATGGGACGTACAAAACAAAAAAAAACAGTAAACGACGGAAAAAAACAAACGAAAACAAGAGCTCAAGCGGACACGACCATCCGTGGAGGCGAACGAATAACGAATAACGAATAACGGGAGGAGAGGACTAGGTACTTAGCACTCCTTTGGAGTTCCGTGATTCCGATCTCTGCAGGCAGCGACGCGTGAAGGACGATTGGGGGAGAGAGCTTGCACTTTGTTTCTCCGGGATTGTCTTGCTCGGATAGCAGGTAGAGGTACGTCTCTGTACTTTGTAGATCCTTTCCTCTCACAGTGAAAAATGAAACGCAATTGTTATGGGACAACACATATACGTAGTCTTGCCATAAATACTGTTATGTAAATACTGTATTTTTTTTGAATAATTATTTTTATATAAAACATACGCTGTATTTGCTAACAGCATTTATTTTCATACATAATTACATATTACAGAAACATTATTCAAAATGTCCACCCCTGGCCTTCACACATGACTTTAAACGATCAGACCACTTATCCATCTAGTACGCACCACTTCCATTCGATATTGGCTGCTGATTTTGCAAGGGTTCGCTTGAGACTTTCAATATTTGGATGTCTTCTGTGGTTGGCCATCAGCTCCAACTCTGCTCACAGTTTGTCGTCCAGTGGGTTCCCAGATGGCCAATTGGTGGCCTTGATGAACTCGGGGCCATTGCTGGCTATCCACTCCTGCGTTGTCCTAACCTTGTTAGCAGGTTCGGAGTCTTGCTGAAAGATACATTTGCCCCCATTGTACCTTGTTTATCTGAAAGGCTTTTCTGACTTCTCTAAGACTTCTTCCTGGTACACTTTGGTTGATGTCTTCACTTCTTGCTTGCAAAAATTCCGCTTGGTGACACCCTCATAACTCACCCCCCACCAAACCATGACAGAAGCAGTATGGTGACCTCTCTCCACCTTATGGATGACTTCTACCCAAGAGTTGTGGGCATACACTTGGCCAGTTGAAATTTTCTTCAACAGTGAAGATTTTCTCATCAGTAAAGAGGATTTTGTGGTGTCTGTTTTGCGCGTACCTCAGCAGCAACTGTTTCTGTCGCGACCTCCTGATTTCTTTCATAGATGGAGTCAGCATGTGTCCTGTGCTTCTTCGGTAAGCATCATTTAGATCTGATTTAATCAACCGAAACGTGGTTCTAATAGAGATGGCCATTTCCGTGCCCATTACTTTCTGCTTGCGTAGAGGATTTCGCTGAATTCTGTTGCTAACTTCTTTTATAAGTCTTGGTGTTCTGGCAGTGGGTGGACGTCCAGATTTAGGGCGCTCTCGTATTCCTTGAGTATAATTGTACCGTTTGGTAGCTCCGTACTGATGCCAAGTGGCTGCAAATTCTTGAAATTACTGCACGTTTGTGACCCACTTTGTGCAGGGCTATCACTGCTATGCGATTCTCTTTGTCACCCCACTCCATGTTTACTGCATGCAACACAACAGCAAAAATGTTGCCAAACAATACGGCAGATGATACACTGCACGATTACTAGGTTACAAGTTTCTAGCTTCTTTCGCTAGAATGCAAGGAACATGTAAGTCTTGTAACAGTATTTATGGGAGAACTAGGTATATGCATTTATTGTTGCAAAGATATGCAAAGACAACATTCAGGTCTACGATACAGCGGCCATGTCCTTAGACTTAGAGGAGATAAATGTGCTCCACTGTTCTAACTGCCACTTAGTCCTTGTCAACATTATCCATCTCGAAACTCGTCTCCCAATCCATTTCCTGTGATTCGATTCTCGATAAAAGGTTGGGTGCAACGTGTAGCATTTCCTGAATGACCCTCGCAAGGCGCAGAGAGCATTCGTTACTATAGTTTACAGCATTGATATAGATGATGACTGACTTAACCGTTTCTGATGGAATAATGGTTTTCGCGGAACTTTCCGCCGTCCATATCGTTTCGCGCGAAGCTCGGGATGAGAAGATGAAAATGTCGATTTTCTGCTCCCTTTTCTGCTCACTGGTTCAAATGATTTCAGAGTTGATGAATTTTAATGGCATCACGCTTTTCGAGGAACTTTATGCATCCTGTCGTTTCGGCGAAACTTGGGATAAAAGCGTGAAATGTCAATTTTATGCTACCGTTCATGCCACTAGTTTAAAAGATTTCATGTTTGATGGATTTTAATGGAAACACGTTTTTCGCGGAAATTTCCACAGCCCATGTCCTTTCTGCGAAGCATGGGATAGATTGAGGAAAAGTCAATTTTCTGTTGTTGTTTACAGCACTAATACAGATGATGGCATAGTTGACTGTTTCCAATGGAATCACCTTTTTCCCGGAACTATCCCTGGGATGAGAGAATGAAAATGTCGATTTTCTGCTCCCGTTCGTTGCATTTCAGTAGCCGATGGGAGAGTTTTATTGCTTTTGATCTAAAAAACGTTTTCACGGAACTTTCCACAGCCCATGTTGTTACTGCGATGCTTTTGATTAGAGATGTGAGTGGTGGTAACATTACCGTAATGTTACCGGTTTACCTACAATCACCGCAGTGTTGATATTGTTATATTTGTGATATTGTTGACAGTGTTAATATTGCCGGTAATTACCAGTTAATCACTTTTTCTCATATTCAGGTTTTTCCGCTAGAAAAATGTATACCATCCTGCTGTATTAGTTTTTTTTTTCACCGGAGAGAGTTATCCAAGGCCAGAGTCAATGGCGATAACATAATCATAAAGGTTTCAAGGCCTTTGCAACATTTCTGCATGTCTTTCATGTTATGTTGAGAAATTACTTAGAAATAAGTACAGGGATTCTCTAACCCCTGGCCAGTCCCATTCAACAATTCCGGCTAGATTCCAGTTTGTGTTTTGACTGGATTGAAGTAGAACTAGCTGGCAAAAGCTGGATTTAGCTGGTATTCCTCACCAGCTGAGAAACTGGAATTGCTGGATTGGGTACAAAAACTTTCCTGTTTCAATCAAAGATAATAAGAAAGGAGGGGTTCTTGTATGTGAAAATCTGAAGAGGTAGGCAATTGTTTTGTCGCTAAATTGCAGAAATCACTGTATTTTAAAACTGATTTAGGAGGTTGGAAAACCTAGATCTGATCTCTGAAGCCCTAGATCTTTGAAGATTTCTGGTGTACCAATTTTGGTACACCTTAGTGACTTAGCTCATCTTCAAGCTGGATCCAGCTAAAATCGTCTCTAATTCCAATCTGGATCAAGTAGTTCACCAGCTAAGACACTATAGACCAAACTTGACACGAGATCGAACTTGACACGACTGGTATTTAGTGCTGCTACCATGCTCAATGAAGGTAATGATACGAACATCCATGCTTCGAGACCGAAGAATGCATCATTTGCAGACGAAATCGCTCCAAGACGGTCGCGAGGAGGACCCTGTCGACGCGACAATACAACTGAGCGCAACCGCTGATAGTTTCGCGAAAGAAGGTATCCATATCGCATGCTGATATTGTGTCTCGGAAATGGTTGCTCCTGTCAGCGAGGAAAAAAATGATTCTCTAGGAGGTAGGACTGTCTCAGACAATACTTTCATGTCTGTGATGTACTCATAGGGAAATTACCCCTTTCTCTGCAGTAATATCATTTGTTTCTGAGTTTTGCGAGGGAAGGATTCCTTCAAGATCGTCAGGTCCATATCGGAGCCAAGGGAATTCACCAGACCGTCTAACGAGCAACTGAGAAATTGAAACGAGTAGAGAAACATGACTCCATTCAATTTCACGAGAAATGTTTACGAGGTATCACCTGAATATCTTTCGCCAATCCGCGCTTCCCATCTGCAATCCCCTTCAATATGGTCTTACCACCGTGGTGGAAAATGAGTCGGAAAGATTCTTTGGCGTTTGTGAATCCTAGGTTGCAGTGGGATGCGTAGCTCCTCTGATTTCATTTGTCATGTGACAGTGATCGATATTCTTTTCTTCTCCGGGCAGAAAAAGATTACCGCAAATAGCACATTCCGGTTGACCTCTCTTTCCTTCTCGGTACAGGAGATTTCTCATGTTCCATTACGTATTAACAGCATCCCTCATTTCAAAAATTGTAGTGAGAATGTGAGAGACAATCCTCTCCGATGTGGAACACTTCGTTCCAAACATGTACGAAGAAATCTATCACCAAATGAAAGCAAAAGGGTAGATGTTTTTGCAAATCGTCCTGTACTTTCCGCCTCATTACATCTCGAGAGAATGCACTCGATATCGGCATACGCGACCATGGGCAATCGGAAGTATTTTTTAAAGGTATTAAACTCCAATGTGGAATTTTCTGGTTTCGGCATGTGAATTGTCGCGGCCGCGTTGGGTCAAACATAGGCCTGCCATATGCTTCTCATAGGAGTTCTTAAAAGAAAGTCCTGCTAGACATCGATCGCAGTAGTGCTCAAGCGATTTCTTACGAAAGTGATTCATGAATCCTCTCAAGTTCTTGATCAGAACATAGTGATCTTCTTCAAGCAACAATATAAACATCCGGGGTATGCTCTGGTTGAGGCATAAATGATGCACACCATATCTTTTTCCTCTTTCGCCCATTCATACCCTAGGATTGTGATAGCACAACTATTTCGTATCTCAAAGTGTGGCATCTGCGCAGATGAAACGGGAAATGTGAGACTCTGGATATCGTATTCTGCAAAATACTTCCCGAAAGCCTCAACATTCCCAACTTTGGGAGGATGACATAGCATTGCAATAAAGAAAACAATATTCGTCATCGCTGTGGATTAATGAGGGAATGCATGGACTTGAGCGTGTGAGGAAGTTGTACGAATTTGCTTCCTCGAATAGGATCGAAATGAGTCACTTCTACAATGAATTTAACGACACTGTCGTAGATCCGATCACTCCCGCTATTCTCAGCCTCATCTAACTTTCGTACGAGGTCCTGACCCGTCTGATTCACCCTCTCCTATAGATTGTCATGTGCGCCCATAATTCCGATCCGTTCGGTACGGATGTACATTGTCATCGTTTGCCGACCTACTAATGTTAGTCGGTGACAGCGGAAATATATAATTACTTGAATTTTTATAGCTTGTTTGACCCTCCGCTGAAAATACTTTGAAAGAAAGTCGAGAAGATCATGCGAGGCAACAGTAATTATTTCGGGATGGACATCCTCAATATCTGTCGGAACATCTAACACAATTTTCTGCACTACGATTCTTCGCAGTTTCCGCAACTATGAAACGTCCGATGCGTTGTTCTGAACATCTGAACCTCCGCCAACCTGGTTTGCTGTGTGCAGTCTTGGAAGGTGAACGTCACGGATGTGTTGATCGGGGTTGAAGTGATAACGGAATGGTCCACGGTTGCACTGGGGACAATATTCCGCTCGGATCTGAAATATCAGAAAATATAGGAAGAATTTTCCCTCCTCTTTCTCTTTATTGCGAGACAGAGAGGCGCTTTAGCCTTAGCTCTGCAAAACTCGTGGATAGTTTAGGAGAGTTGAGTCGTCTTTTTTGACAGTGGCGATTCATCGTTGCTCTGCATTTCTTTATTTTGTCCATAGCATTTACGACTCCCGTCAGGACTGGTTGAGGTATCGTTGGTACCTGCAACAATAGTGTTTGCATTTTTTCAGTTCAGGCAAAAAAACAAATACGGTAGCGGCAGCTGCAGCATCACATACCTTAACGTTCTCGCATCGTCTCCAGTCAAATAAATTATCAGGATGGAGTGTTGGAATCACAGAGTGATGGGCAATCTCGAGAGGAAGTCCTTGATTGTGCGGCGTCACAACTAGCGGTACTTGGGTGCGAAGGAGACATAGACGGGAGTGCTTTTGTTAGTTGTCATTTCTCAAATAGTTTTTCGCAATGTGAATGTGGATAGTGACGGCGCTCTTCCTACAAAATCATTATCCGTATTAGGATCAATTAGCATATCGAAAAGGCTTATTGCATGCATAGCGGTGTCAAATTACATCGGACCTGCTTGAGATGTGTGCGTCGATGATGGTCTCGATCCCCTTTCTTGCTTAATCGCCGCCCGCACTCGGCATATGGCTACTGCTTGCGATCCATTGTTTGCATGCACACTCACTAGCGGAAGAGAGAGGGACTGAGAGAGGGAACGAGAGAGGGACCTCTCTCTGATGGCGAAGGTCCCGGCTCCCTCCTTTCCTTTCATGCCTTCAACAGTTATTTCATTGACACTCTCCCATCACCCACACGCACATTCAATAAGAGAATGCTCTCAGCTTCGACTCCTTGCCTCTATGCCCTGACCCTGACCTGTCTCCATCAGCAGTCCGTCACAGCCTGATTAAAGCCTGAATTTTCTGAATCGAAAACTATGCTGTGTAACTGAGAGGGAAGATCACGTTTGTTTTATTTCTGAAGATATGAAAATAAAAATGGAACACAGTAATTAAATAAAAGGAATTGGTTAATACAAAAAGATGGGTCACGCTTCCCAGTGATCCTAGATAAAAGTAGTAAATAATAACTTTTAACAGTTTTCTGCAATACGTTCATGCAAACGTTTTCCACTTACAACAAAGTGAACGTAGCTGTCCTCTTTCAACTCCTCCTCCTCCTCTTGAGGAACAAAAACATCCTCTCTCACCCAGCAAAATGACCAGCAGAATGACCCAGACAAATGTATGTGTATTCATCGCGTCATTCACTTTAGCCCTCAGACCATGAGGTATACGATTACAAATGCATTGCTTGCATTGCATCTTGGTTAGGAGGTGGGTTGATGACTTCCTGCTCTGGTGGTGGGGTGTTACCAGGATCAGAGAGGGATGGTGTTCGAGCACCACAGTACCAGTACAGTCCAACAGCTCTCCCGATCAACAGCAATGCAGCCAAACCGACAGCGAGGCCTAAAAAAGTTTTACAGACAATTGTAACATCCTATGCATAATAAGATCCGTAATTACTTAATTTACTCACCAATCACGACTCCAGATGGGATACTTTGGGAGGTGGACGAATCTGCTACAAAAAGTTTTCTTAAATTTTCACCAAGTAGAGAATAATTAAATAAAATTTGAATAAATGTATTTATGTTTCTCGGATGTAAACAATACGAGATTTATAACATTAATTCACTCAAGAATAATGACGCAGGGCATTATAAAGGGGTGCATCGGTTTCTGCAAAGAAAGGGCTACCTTGATTATTTTCATAGAGGAGAGAAGAGTCACAATCATGTTTTCCGCTATTACCTTCGCAGTTTCCAGTAAAAATGATTGCTTGGAATGCCTCCCTGTTGATACAGGTGACATTCCATGCGTGAACCAGTTTCCCTTCAGGGTACCCAAACATCAAACATTGAAAGTCCAATGTCTTTTGTCTTTCTGGAATGTTAATGGTGGCTTTCTAAGATGGGGGAAAAGGAGGAAGTTCCCCCACCTCACAAATACAGGTCACAACACCCACAAGGAAGGGAAGGAGGAGGAGCCAAACAAAAGTTGGTCATCTGCACAGTAATAAAAAATATGTCATCCCCGAAGTATGTTTTACCTTCAACTATTTCCTAATGTGCACGATTTCTTCACTGCTAGGTCTCACCGTCGTTCACTTTTTCAACCACGTTTCAGGATTTCAAATAAGATACTGTGACCAAAATATCTCTCTTGGTTTCAAGAACCGAGTGTTAATTTATTTTGCGATAATATTCTGCGAGGCAGTCAAAGAGGTCTTTTCGAGGTTTCGGCGGGACTAAAGCTTCCTGCAAGAGCGGTAACAACGTAAACACTTTACGTTGTTTTGTGTGTAGGATGTTCGCAGAGGACAGCAGCCCAATGTATACACGTGGGTCGTGGATGTTTGCTCGATAACGAGCTTTTCAGTGATTTTTTCCCTTCCTTTACCCGTTTAAATGAAAGGAAATAAAATTTCAAGAGATGCGGTTTATTTTTAAATTGAACATGATTCTCAGGATGATGTATAAGCAGAAAACCACTTGAATTCGATCCGTTTGAAAAGGAGACGGTCATCGAACATGATCGAAGGCACCTGCTTTTTTCTCCTCTCCTTGTTCGCCTGCTACTGACGAATGGTGAGAATCCTTCGTCAACGATCAACTCTGAAAAAGTGTCTGTAGACAAGGAAATAAATCAGTAAAGAGTTTAATCGTTATTTGCTAAAGGGAGAGTGACAAACTTACCTGATTTGAAGGAACTCATAGGCGATCGTCTGCTTTGATCGTCGATCATCTCCTTTCCTTCTCCGTGTTAATATCAGGATTGAGGGAATTCTCGTACGGGATATCCATGACGTATCCTCTATACAATGGAAAGTTGGGAAAAAATCTACGATGTTCTTCATATGGATTTTCCCGTATTCCCGGTTCCCAGGTGACAAAAAATACAAGCCGTCGCATTGCGGATCCCGGAATAATATAGACCCCATCTTGCCATTTCACTAGCAAATACAATGTATCTTTTCGGGAAGAACTCAAACGATCAATCTCATAGCATGGCTGAGCATCTTCTTCCAGTTTGGGTTGAAATCTTCATCGTCGGATGGATCGGAGAAAGACTTTCAGCTTTGTGTTGAAAGTCTTTCTGCGTTCCTTCTCGGTGAACAAAGCGAGAGCGAAATTATAGTTGGGCTTGACAAGCGCAGCGTCATTGCTAACACCTTCCATCTTCTGGACTAAAATGAAAGCATCTCCTCCCTCGAATCTTATTCGCAATGTGCACTCTTCATTCTTCAAGAATTCATTCTTTCGCAATGTGCACACGAGCATGAATCCAATAAACTTTGCTTCACATTTCAAGTGTGCATTAGTCCTTATTACGTAATAATCGTAATTACAGAAAGTTCCTTTCCTTGACACGAACATGGTCGTAATTGAAAGACTCTGCCTAAGGCATTTACAATAGGTATACCGTGTGTGGTGGTAGATATTTTATTGGCTGCTCCCCTCCTCCACACGCTCGTGGCCGTTCGTGAAAGGGGACCCTGTCGGGTCTTGTATAATTTGCAAATCGAAGTTTCATGAAGGTATATGGATAACATAATACAAATCATCTTGCACTCGATAATTCAACGATAATCTTATTGTGATTTTAATTTAATAATAATCTTATTGTGTAACAAAACTTATTATGAGTACTCATGGAAAAGTTGGTAATCTAAGGCTAATTAATATGAATTTATGGTTATTAATAAATGGGAAAAATAAAATACTCATCAAGCTCCTCCAGCTCCTTCGGCTCCTACACTTTGCGCCTCCAGCTCCTTCAGTGAATCTTACTCTCTTTATATGCATTTTTCTACTGGAAAAGGCCGAAAATGTGAGAAATTGATTAACTGGTAATTTACCGGTAATATTACGGTTTATCAACACTGATTTATGATAATTACCGGTAAGCCGGTAACGTTACGGTAGTTATTACCACTCACATCTCTACTTGTGAGTGAATGTAGAAAAGTTGCATCAAGTGCCTTAAAGATGATGCTTTTTCCTTTGATTTGTGTCAGAGCGCTTTTAGTTCATGGAATCCTCTACCCTGCCCAACGACCTCGGATTTAGCTTTTTGCGAGTGAATGTAGAGAAGTTCCATCTAGTGATGCCTGCTTGGAAGATGCTGTTTTTTCAGTTTCTTCCCTATTCGTGTTATATGGCGCTTTTCCTTCATGGAATTCTCAACTCTACTCCACAATCTTAGATTTAGCTCCTTCTGAGTGAATGTCGAAATGTTCCATCAATTGATCCATGGCTCAAAGACGACGCTTTGTCAGAATCGTTCTGATTTATGTCATATGGCGATTTTCGTCCTAGGGAGCGACTTTTCTGCTCCACAATCTCGGATTTAGCTTCTTGCGAGTTAATGCAGAAAAGTTGCATCAAGTGATAAGTCGCTCGTGAATGATATTTTTCCAGTATCGTTTGAATTTGTGCCATAGAGGGCCTTTCGTGCTTGGGGTCGACGATTCAGCTCCTCGATCTCGACCTAGAATCTACACCTCTCCTTTCCAGAAACGTTCTCTAGCTCTGCTAAGTAATTGTTTGGGCACATACGTCGTCTTTAGAGCTCAGCTATTCCACGGTCCAATGTTGCTTTTGGCAAATATGAAATTAATGTATGCAACAAAGACTAGAGTTATGGTCTGGACATAGGATATATCAGCTCTAACCCCACTTGTAATAGCCTTTTATAAAAGAGAAACTATGCATATACTGAAAACTGCAAGTCAAACTGAAATTGGCTTGCTGTTCTGCCATAAGCATTTACTCCTATGCAATGTAGGAATGGTTTTACCTTAGAAGTTCCTTATTTTCTCTCCATATGCAAAACTTTCATGGTGAGGTATAGATATAAGGGTGATATTGGCTTAAGTTTCCTCCAAACTCCCCTAAAGGTAATTTTTACCTGTAAAATGGTCAATTAATTCTGTTTATCAACTTGAAATATTTCCAAGGTGGAGCATTCAGATGTATTTAAGTTGAAGTTGCTTACATCTAGTTTTGTGTGAGCTATGAAACGAATGAAGCAAATGTTCCCCCAGATTTTTGTACACTCTATCATTTCAACTGAACTTCAACATTCTTGCCGCGGTTATAATAGTTCTCGATGTTAATAAGTCACAGAGGGCATATAGCTCTGCCATCACCCTTATCAATATTTCCTGATTTGATCAACACTTTACTGGGTGGTGCATAATCTCTCCATAAAACTTCATGGTAAAAAGTAGATACTTTGTTTCATCACCTTAAAATAACGTATGCAGTCATATGCTTGACATTCCAAGTCAAGTGAATCTATACTATGTGATGAAAGCCTTCGTGACTGAATAGGAAAGCTGCCATTGGAGAGCATTACCCTTTGCACAAAAGGAAGGATGGAATGAAAGCTTCCATCTTTGAAAAAGCAGTGACTTTTTAATTATGACCTTCTATGCAATCACTTAAAACTTTTATGCATGATGTGTATTGAAGCAGATGGAGTCCATTGAAGCATGCAGTCCATTCCAGGTCAAAAAATATATCCATCATATAAAGTGGAACATACAACTACTATGGCAAAGAACCAACTTCAAAATTGAACCTAATAAAACTTTTATTTTGCATTAAAAATTCATGCGCCAAAGGGTTAAAGAACCATTATTTCAACACCTCCTTCCCCTGTATGAGAATAAAGGTATGAGAAATAGCAATATCATGACCTATGTAATGTGTTAATTTGCATTGCGTATAATGGTGGAGAGATAATTTTAAAAAAAAACACTAAAAAGAGGTGCAGAGCAGGAGAGAAATGAATAACAGAAATCAACGAAATATTGGCTTAAAATGGATATAAGTTCCCAAACGTGGACGCAAATTTTATATTGAGTGAACATCGCACTAGGTCATTCACATGTCACCAATGATATCACATAAACATCCATATGAACGTCCATTTGATGTCAGGCCTAAGTGACATATTCACCACTAAATGGACCTGTCCATGTGATATCAAATGGACATCACATGGCCATAAAATGAACGTCCATTTGACATTAAATTGACCCGATTTTGCTGCCTGGGATTGTGTTTGAGTGGGTGGAGAGGGGGGACACGGAAACTCTGTTATCATGCATTTCTGGGGTCGTTTCCCTTCATTTGTTTACGGAGACATTCGTCGGAGAGCAAAAAAATAATTAATTCTTGGAACGAAAGTGGCAACACATTTCCAAAGCAGGAAAAAATTGAGAACATTGTACCACGTCAGATAATGCAGAAATGAACATGCTGCCATCCCTTGGCCGAAATACCAGCAACAAAGTTCAATTTCGTGATTTAATAAAAGTCACTTCATAAATTTATCGAAGAAAGGCAAAAGGTTAAGCACAATAACCAAAATGGCATGAGAGTATGGTTTTGGTCATGTTGCTATGCGCCTGTGACTTTTGAGAGAATTTCGCCATGGGATGCTTTTAATCTGAATGTCTTTCTGTCACTAGTCAGAACTGGTTTTTTAAAAATGAACTTGAAAAAGAACCCGTCTACTTTTGAATTAATTACAAAATGTGCAGGTGGTTTCGATTTGATGAATTACGATAGTGGCGATTTCGCAACGTCATCCTTTCAATTGGCTTTTTTTAAATTATACTTTGTCAAAATCATCATTACTGTGCTGATGGGATTCGGCAGCCACAAGGATGAATTGTTCAACCAAAACGCAGAATTTGTCAGCTATGCTGCTGGACTATTCAAGACAAAGAGGTGATTGGCGGTTTTCAAGTCTCTAGATTCCTCGGGTGGCATAATGGGAGCTCCTGAGAACAAAGCTGACCAAAGCTGCGCAATTTCTTCATCTTCGTGGGAGCGGCGACCTCCTAGTTGGGCTTCTTTAGCGTCCAGGTTCCCTAGTTCCTGAATTGAAGAACAATTCACTTATTCTATTATCACTATTGTGAGAACACTTTTGAGTTAACATTTTCTCGGTTGAATTCATCCAGAAATAGTTGTCAAACTATTTCTCCCATGCAACCTTGACACCATTCATAGGTCACGGTGCGGTAATGGTCTTAGTGCGGTAACGGTCAATGACCGTTACCGCACTAAATTCGATTTCGTTCGGCCGTTGGTTATGGAATCTATGTTTCTCGGGAAAAACGTGGGCCTCTGGTTATATATTTTTAGTTGCAGCATGTTTCTTTATGAAGAAGAAATTGTGTGTATAACAAATGTGAAAATTTTACTGAAATTTCACTGAAGTCCTTGGATTATATTATATTGTCTAAGAGAATGTCACATGCACGTACGTTGTAATGGGAGAACACGACATGGAGGAAGATAAATCCAACGAGAGTTGCAAAGAAGGCGATGATCAAGAAGGGCTTGGGTGAAAGAACGTTGAAGTAACAGGTAGCAGAGATGAAGATGATGATAAACATGATCAAACAAGGAATCAGACCCAGCGGAACCATAAACATCCATGGAAGCATCAACTTTTTCTTTTTCTACAGAGAAAAGAAAATCATGTGGCAGTGTGCAATCATTTATGAAAGCGCTTTTCTCTGCCTATAAGAGTGGATAACATGATGTAATGACCTATACTTATAAAATATGATCAGACGCGCTTAAAACTCCCATCACCAAGTGAGATGTTACGCAACTGCAATAAAGTAACTAATATGAACAATTTTCGTCAGATATCTCAGATGTCCTTGCGTTTAAGTTTCGATCATCGAACAAATATCTAATACTAGCGAGTTTGTTGCCCAAGTTGTTGAGTTGTTGTTGAGTTGTTTGCCCGAAGGGCAAACAAACTCGCTATGGTCGCGCCTTCGGCGCTAAATTACCTTGGTTAGTGATAAATTAATTAATTTTTGGCGAAATAGGAAACTCGCGTTTTAAGTACGTCTTCATTAAAATACGTGGCAAATGGGGACGAAAGTTTTCACTTTTATCAAAATCATTACTTCGATTACTTCCATTGTGCGTAACTTGAAATCTTTTTATGTGTCCCCATTTGTCAAGGTGGAGAATACATTTTAAAATACTTCCATCCTATAACCTACGCTAAAGAGACATATTTCAAAAGTAGGATTTTCCCTGTACACAGCCATCAAACAGGGACTTCTGAGCGAAGTTTAAATTATTTGTCTCTGTTTCGTTGGATCAAAAAAAAATTCAGGAAAATGGGACAGAAAAAAAGTGTCCTGATGGGTTTTGACGAAAATTTTATTTCTTCTGAAATGTAGACTCAGGGAACTCCATGCCACCCAGTTTCATCCTCATATGTTTCCTCTTTTTGCTTCCGGAAAAAAACTGTATCTGGAAAAACGACACACCCATAAGATGTGCTCTGAGGAGACGCACACCAAAAGTTAAATTTCTCCTTGAATCAACATCACGTCCGTTATGCGTGCGCCGACTTCTACTTTTCTATTTCTGCCCGATTCGCTGGGATATTAAAATTCTGTGAAAACGTTACGTCCCCAGAAATATGCCCGAAAATATTTTGGAAACTTGACATTTGGCATTTGACCTCAATGCGTCAGCAGTCCCGTTCTTGCCAGTTTCATCTTTCAATGTCTCTCCGTTTCAATGAAGCAAAGAAAACTATTTGACATATTGAAAATATGTTTCCCGAAAAGTGTGCCCCTATGACATGTATCACCAAAGTTGAATTTTTCCTGCACTCAGCATGCGAATAGCGACTTATGTCAGTCAGTCAGCTACTCACGGTCCTATACGAGGTGTGGCTATTAAGTTTCCAGACTTTATTTTTTTTTTTACATTTCTTTTTAAACTTACAAATTAATCACATTCATCGCCTTCAAAGTACTCCCCTCCAGAACGTATACACTTATCCCAACGATGCTGCAATTACTGGAAACAGCTGTGGAAGTCTTCTTTCGGGATGTCTTTCAGAGCCTGCATCACATTTATTTGAATGTCTTCAATGCTTTGAAATCGATGGCCTTTCAAAAAATTTTTGAGTTTGGGAAACAGCCAAAAGTCACTGGGGGCTAAATCGGGTGAATACGGCGGGTGATCCATTTCAGTGATCCGTTTGGCGGCCAGAAACTCTCGGACAGAAAGGGCTGTGTGAGCCGGTGCGTTATCGTGATCCACGAGTTCTCCTTCCACAGATCGCCCCTTTTCCTCCTCACAGCCTCACACAACCTCTTCAAAACGTTTTTGTACAACATCTGGTCGACTATTTGTCCTTCTGGCACGAATTCTGAGTGGACGATTCCATTGACATAAAAAAAAATAAATCAGCATCGTCTTGATTTTCGACTTCGACATTCGGGTTTTTTTCTGTCTCGGTGAATTTGCAGTTCTCCATTCAAGGGATTGAGGTTTCGTTTCCGGATCATATTGATAACACATGTCTCATCTCCAGTGATGATTCTTTCCAAAATATTTCCTTCTCCAGCTCTTTCTGAGAGAACCAAACAAACGTCCAATCGCCTTTGTTTTCGTTCAGCCGTCAGCAACAGAGGCACCATTTTCGCTGTCACCCTTCTCATGCTCAAATCATACTTCAAAATCCCTCGAACAGTTTCTTTATCTAAATTCAACTCTTCGGCTATCTTTCTAATTGTCAACCGTCTGTCTGAACGCACCAAATCCGTAACTTTTGAGACATTTTCAGGTGTTCGCTTGGTGATTGGCGCTCCACAACGCTGGTCGTCATTGACGTCTTCTCTTCCCTCTTTAAACTTTTTATGCCACAAAAAAACTTGCGCTCTTGACATGGTATGATCGCCATAAACTTTTCTTAACATTTCCAGCGTTTCGGTTGCGGATTTCCCCAGTTTAACACAAAATTTGACTTAGTTCGCTGCACCAGATTACGCTCCATTTCAAATCCGCCAGCGCACACAAATACGGTCTACCTTAACGGGCCGCAGCTCACAGCGCACTGGTCAGACCACATTGAAACTTGCCCGGTTATTTAGCTAAGGATCCCCTCCGTGTTACTGTCATAGCCCCACTCCCCTCCTCTCTCTCAAAGTTCAGCAATAAATCAAGTCTGGAAACATAATAGCCACACCTCGTATATATAATAAAGGTATAACCCAGGTAGCACATAACACTGATTCAACGTTGATTTGGTGTGGATCGAATGTTTCACTGTTGAAGGTTTATACTTCTATGGTGAATCAACATTGATTCAACGCGGTGACCATCACCGTTTATACACCTACATTGACTCAACATTGAATCAATGCTGCACTATTCACGGTGGAAGTGTCAACATTAAATCAACCTCGATTCAATGGATTCTTTCACGGTAAAAAAATCCCTTGTTTTTATCTACCGTTTGGATTTTTTGTGTGTATTTCATAATGGTTCGTTGAGTAGTTTAGCCAATCGCTCAGAATACATTACGATCACGAAAAATGTCTGATTTAGGGCAAATAAGAGGGTGGCTGAAATGACGCCTGGCCTAGAGTCTATCGCAGCAAACAAGCAAAAAGAAAAAAAAATTCTCCCAAGCTTCTCACATGGTGGAATTGTCTCAATACAAACGTAAAATTAGAAAAAGGAGAGTCAATAAAAATCATATATGTACAGTATATACTTTTAAAGTCAATTAATCGATTGACTTGGACATGTTCATGTCTAGGCATTTAACTTACTAATGAACGAAAGTGCTTTTGTGAGGCTGGATCGGTGTGACATCTCTATATATCAATGTATATAAAGAAGAAAGTTTGTCTGTCTGTTCCTTTATGCATTCGGACCCCACAGGAGCCAGTGCAGCCAAACTTTGCATGGTCTCCTCTTTCATCCAGGGGAAGGTCGAGGGCTATGTTTCGATCCAAAATTTTCACTCCCGGGGTACTTTTCCGGGGGCCTGTATTGTCTGAGATGGCATTGAGAGGAACGACTAACTCCTGTATTTGGTGGTGCAGTGGTAGCATACCTGACCGACGATGAGGAGGCCAGGGTTCGATTCTCAGCCGTCCCCAGCACCTTTTTTGTCCTCTCATGCCATCCAAACTCTCCCCTCCCAGCCACCTGCATTACAGTACCCCGGGGTAATCCCATTTCTGGATCACTACAGTAGGTAGCAAGTAATATCCTTTTGATCAAGTTTTCATCAAAAATATGTATCAAAACGGTAAAAGCATTTTACCAATAAGTTCCTTTCCCTTAAAAATAATCTAGAAATTACTCAAAGTGTGCAAAAGGAAATTAAAAGGGAAAGGGATCCGAGCACATTTTGCGACACCCAAGATCGGTAACTTATAGGAGACCATAAGGCTAACGTTCCCCGATTTTTGAAATATTGAATTTCCCCGAGCAACATCGGGTACTTTGGCTAGGCCTATATATTGAAAACACACAATGAAGCTGCGTTCGTGCATATGAAGTTTCCGATGCTTGGGGTCTGAGTACATGTCCGCAAGTCCTTGTGCGCATGTGCGGCGCCTTCTGCCTGCCTCGGGTGTATGTCTCCCTCGCGGAGGAGCACTTTTTTT
>CAJPEV010002388.1:0-27683 GCA_905338385.1 Darwinula stevensoni | reverse complement strand
TCCAAAATATTTCCTTCTCCAGCTCTTTCTGAGAGAACCAAACAAACGTCCAATCGCCTTTGTTTTCATTCAGCTGTCAGCAACCGAGGCACCATTTTCGCTGTCACCCTTCTCATGCTCAAATCATCCTTCGAAATCCCTCGAACAGTTTCTTTATCTAAATTCAACTCTTCAGCTATCATTCTAATTATCAACCGTCTGTCTGAACGCACTAAATCTGTAACTTTTGAGACATTTTCAGGTGTTCGTTTGGTGATTGGCGCTCCACAACGCTGGTCGTCATTGACGTCTTCTCTTCCCTCTTTAATCCTTTTATGCCAAAAAAACTTGCGCTCTTGACATGGTATGATCACCATAAACTTTTCTTAACATTTCGAGCGTTTCGGTTGCGGATTTCCCCAGTTTAACACAAAATTTGACTTAGTTCTCTGCTCGAGATTACGCTCCATTTCAAATCCGCCAGCGCACACAAATACGGTCTATCTTAACGGGCCGCAGCTCACAGCGCACTGGTCAGACCACATTGAAACTTGCCCGGTTATTAGCTAAGGATCCCCTCCGTGTTACTGTCATAGCCCCACTCCCCTCCTCTCTCTCAAAGTTCAGCAATAAATCAAATCTGGAAACATAATAGCCACACCTCGTATATCTCTAGCGTAAGTACACCCGTCAGAGACATATCCCCATGGTTCAACATTCATCCAGGGGGAGACATCTATCTAGTCCATTCAGGTGGATCTTTTGTAAGGGCGGTTCTGATAGACAAAAACCACTTCCCCACCAATAATCGCGAAGTAAGCCAATGCTGCAATAATTATAATTACTTTGTCTTCTTCCATTTATTTGCAGTTAGACCGAAGAAGTCTAGTAAAATATAGTTACATCGCTAGAATTCGACAGTAAAATGTTCATCAATGCTAAACAGCTAATAAAATCATTAGGTCGATTCGCCAGGATGTTGCCAGCATTTATTTAACCACTTTAACCTTCACAGAGAGGTTGAGCTTCCTAGTGGCGTCACATAATCGATGAAATCCGTTACTTTCCTCATGAAATTACATAGTAACGCATTAAACGTTTAATGCCAAGGAATCAGTGCAGTTCATATTTTGCAGTTTTCATCGAATCCGTCAGAAACGTTCAGCACACATTCACATTGTGATGTTTTCGCCGTATGCTTACGTTCAATTATTGGGCATGTGAATCATGAAACGCCCAATAATTGACAAAAGGTCTTCTTGGCCAGTCTATTTCGATAATAAAATGCATGTATAGCATTCTCCAACTCGTCGTAGGGATTGCTGATCTTCATATTTCACTGCCTACTCAATCGAAGGCTAATGCAGTCCGTCCGAGTCACGCTTGCACGGAAAGGATTGTTATTCGCAACCTCCTCGAGAAAAGTGGGGATATGCTTCATTGCACTTTTCGTGTATCTCTGTCGAAAAGTCGAATGCCTTGAAATTGATTCGGTTTGTTTCAAATATCAGCGGGGAGAAACCAGGACACCTTGGACCAGTATGTCAAATTCCCATCGTATGCTCGGGACGTCTCGACTGGACACCGGACATTCACATCTCATGGATAGTTCGGTTAGCGATCGGGTGAGTCTACTTATGCAAAACGGGAATCACTTTCAAGCCGAAAATGGCATTGACGTT
Organism: Darwinula stevensoni; assembly: GCA_905338385.1. Classification (NCBI taxonomy): domain Eukaryota; kingdom Metazoa; phylum Arthropoda; class Ostracoda; order Podocopida; family Darwinulidae; genus Darwinula; species Darwinula stevensoni. Next base: position 26,022 of record CAJPEV010002388.1, on the reverse strand, counting down.
GAAATGTTGTTTCCAGACATAATGGGGAAGAATCGGAGTTCTTCGGCCAACAAGATCGTTTGATTAGAGTTATTTTTGTCGGTTTTGTCAATAAAGGATTTTAGATTGGTTTCATGTGGTAGTCCATTATTGTTCCAGTCCAGAGTTGCAATGAAAGCCGGGAGATAGGCATCCCTCCCCTTGATGAATGCAATGAAACGAGCGATTTCAAAACAAGGAGTAGCTACGTCGCGAGAGTTGGCTAATGGACGTCTATAACTGGAATCAAAGATAGCTAGTTCTTGTCCTTTCATGGAAGAATTGGAACTGAGTTTGGAAAAACTCATTAAGACACAGCAGAACCTGTTTGCTAGATTAATGTCCGTTTCGATTGTAAGGGAAAGAGTTCTGGTGATGGCGGCTTGACCTAAAAAAAAATTCACTGCCTTGTTGGAGCGGTACGTAAATATTGTTTGTAAGGTGAGTTTCTCATTTCCGTTGTCAACGTGTAAGAACTGAAAGACAGATTTGATTAATCTTCATTAGTATTCATGGTGTAGAGGTAATTTGAGAAGCTATTTTCGATGCTTTCCACTTCAGCCCTTCATAACATTTACAGCCCAAACGAATCCAAAGACGATTAAGATTAATAAAAGATAAAAATTGACCCCCCTGGATCAAAATTCCGCTTTATAATTATTGTTAGGGACCTCGAAGGGAGGGCCCAAGACTCTAACTTTCGAGACTCTAAGGTCACGATTTCGATGGGTCTCTTCGGAGGCTTTTATCTCCAGCATCCTTCAACGCAGAACTTTGAAAGTAGTCTCATTCTCTTCCTTAGATTCTACTCTAAACGATTATGTAAAATTATTCATGATGATACCACGGGTTTGGGATGGGGAACGAATTTTGCGAAAATCTCGTCTCGTCGCGCCTCACGTTTGCCCCTCCCAAATCCATCGTAAGCAACGCATCGAGAAATCCAGGCATACGATTTTGCACCATGACCAGTTACATCTTTATGCAAAGTGGTTGTTCAAATCTGATAGACAGTTTTCGCGTGCCATTTGAAAATCAATTTTTTTTAGCTATTTTGAACCTTGGACCCGGAGTACTCGGGAACGAATAGGAGATGCTGCGATTTTTGTGCACCGATATTTAGAGATGACTGTCATGAAGGGCTCTGCCCAATTATATGCCAAAATATTTCATAAATCTCTGATTTATAGTGATTTGACTGATGCCAATTCGGAGAATCCTGCAGGAAACGGTCACGTTTTCCCCTGCATGCCTCCTTCCTCGCATAATACCCCACGCTGCTTCCGCGCATCATGTGGCAGAATGACCCACGATTCATATGGTACTTGAATCGTCTTTCTAGGCTTACGGGTTATCCAATGACGGGACTTTATCCACGTTGAAGTTTATTATTTTTTCCGCCTAAAACGTCATGAGCAGACGACAGGATTCACGCACATCCCCTCTCTCATTCTCTCTCCTTATTCCCCCTTCACCCCCATCCCCTCCAGACTCACGTGCCTGACACTCGCCTTCTCGCCCTGTCTCGCCGCCTGGACGTGTGACTTGTACAGGGATATGCTTTCCTTCTTCCCTTCTAACTTTTCGCTCTTCAAAATCCTATCCCCATGTAGTGTACTAAATGCGGTCTTATTTTCACTGGTCGCATTCACACTTGCTGTTTATGGAACTTTCATCTAACCAGTTTTGCGTATGAAAAACTGAGTAAACCGCAAACAAAATGTTTTACTTCCATGGAGATTTATTTGTTAATGTTAATGCTTTCTCAACTGAATTACGTGCTTCGTCGTCTGTAGATGAGTGCAGTGACGTGAGTGCAGCTACAGTTTATTGCAAAAGTAAGTGAACCCTCATGCATTATGCATAAACATGCAAATAGCTTTTTTAAGAAGCAACAAAATCACAAAACAAGTGATGCAGATAATCAATGAACAAAGCTATTTATTGTCCTGGGTTGGCTTGAATGTTCGTGCTTCAGCCAGTGAATTATCAGCAAAAAACTAAAAAAACCAAGGATGCAAAAGTAAGTGAACCCCTAAAAATATTCACCAGCCACTGTCAACAAAGCAGCTCTGGGCCAGGGAACCGTGAAGTCCTTGAATGTTTCAAACTCTAGGAGAAAGAGTATAAGAGGTATGTGAGACTCTTCCTTATGCCTGTGGTATACGGAGTCCGAGTGGATTCTGTGCTGATTGGCTGTGGACGGAGAGCCGTTGAGTCCGGGAAAGAATGCCACGTGCTCCCGTACTAAACAATGGACCGCGAAGGGTAGCCACAGGCGTTATTCCCCAGGCATTCGGTACATATTCAATCACCTGTATTCAAAGTGAAGAGGTATGGAATAAATATCCTGGAAATATTGAACTCCTCTGCAAAGAACAGCATCTGCAATGCATGTTCGGATGGAAAAGGCCATGAGGTAAGTTGTGTGTCCCGAATTAAAAAAATAGGGTAAGCCTAATAGCAAATTAATTCGATCGTATATGGAATCAACACCTGATTTGTGCTGATCAGGCGGATGCATGGTCCCTGTTCATTTTCTAACAGATACATAATACATAAAGCAGATAGGGAAAAATAGTAAAGAAACGGATACTAAGCTCCAAATCTTGTCTGAATTTTGGAGATGCTTGAGAGCGACGGAACGTTGCCTGACTTCCCGGGAGAAGAGAGATCGAGGATGGTCCTATTTGGGGGAGTATTATACTAAAATGAAAAACTTGGCAAGAACGTGACTGCTGACGCATTGAGCTCAAGAAAAATGTCAAATTTCCAAAACATTTTGGGGGGGATATTTCTTGGGACTTCACGTTTTCAAATAATTTTCATATCCTAGCGAATCGGGCAGAAATAGAAAGGTAGCAGCTGTCGCACGCATAATGGACGTGATGTTGATTTAAGGTAGAATTCAACTTTTGTTGCGCGCCTCCTCAGAGCGCAGCTTTTGGGTGGGTCGCTTTTCCAAATACATTTTTACCGCCAGCAAAAAGGGGAAACGTAGAAGGCTGAAACAGGGTGGCATAGAGTTCCCTGAGTCTACATTTCTGAAGAAAAAAAATATTCGTTAAAACCCATCATCGACCTTTTTTTAAGTTCCATGTTCCTGAATTTTTTTTATCCAACGAAACAGACGGAAAATTTAAATTTCCATCAGAAGTACCTATTTGATGGGTGAGAGCAGGAAAAATCCTACTTTTGAAATATGTCCCCTTAGTGTAGATTATAGGAGGGAAGTATTTTAAAATGAATGCTCCATCCTAACAAGAAGGGACATATGAAAAGATTTCAAGTTAGGCACACTAGAAATAATAGAAGTGATGATTTTGATAAAAATCAAGACTTTCGTCCCCATATGTCACGTATTTCAATAGGGACTTACTTTAAATACGTGTTTGCCATTTCGCAAAGAATAAATGAATTAATCACTATCCAAGGTAATGGACCATAAAAACAAACTCGCTAGTATCAGCAATTTTTGAATCAAATGTGCACGATTTTTTGCCCAAATACGAAATTTGCCCAAAAAAGTGAGAGGAAATACGTTTCATTGGCATCCACTGAACAAGCATGGAGTATTTACCATCGGAGTTCTTGCTTTTGTAGTCATTCCACACCGTTCATGGTTTCAACATATAAAAATAAAATTAAGTATGAGGTGTTGCGGTGCATCTCTTCCTCTAGTTTCTTTTGCCGACTGAAACTTAGGTTTGCTAAGGTGCTAGAAGTCTAACATCTCTTGGAGATCTTTTTAAAAGGTGGGACAGATTTCTCGACTGAAGCAGAAGGAAATGTTTACCGTGCATACTTCGCTCATTACACTCATGATATGCGAATGTAATGTGAACAATTGAATCACTACGCTGTGTCTAACACCATAACAATGTTCGTAGAACGATTATTTTACATTTAAAACATGGCAATGAGGTTGGAAGGGAGAATATCACACCATCTACTAACCCTCGTATGCCACATAATCATTGACGCTCACAACACTGCTTTATCGGTTCCTCACGCCGTGTCTTCGTTTCGGTTCCTTGTCGCGATTAATCGAAAATGCGATTTGAGGAGTTCATTTGAAAAAGGGCTTATGTGGAAAATACACCGTTTCAGATTAACAGAAAAAATGTCAGCAAATCTATAGTTGATTAAAATTCGATTTTTAGTTAAACTGTAACTTATGCATTTTCCCAATTGAACTTGGCGTTTATTCAACTTTTTCTTATCCCACTTCCCTGAGATGCAGGCAAAGAACGTTTATGGACATACGCCATTTCTCCATATCCGCACTACCGAATCTTCGCCCAACAGCTCTTTCACCGGTTCTTTTCCATTAAAAATTTGTTTATCCATGAATACAACTACAGATTTCAAAGGAAGCCTTTCGATGAGGATGAGAGTAAAAATGTGGATTTTCAGGATCAGTTTCAATCACCAATTATTCATGAGTAGCTCGTTGTTCGTCAAATGTATCGGCATATAGGTCATCGAAACGTCCAAGTTCACTTTTTCCTATTTTGCATTCATTATGTACAGGGTGGGCCACTTAAAAGTAGCCCGCCTCTGGTCCGAGCGTGGAAAAACAATCTACTTGCTCGTTCTTACTGTCGCAGTATTATAGGAGGCGGGCTACTTTTAAGTGGCCCACCCTGTACTTTCTTTAGCTAAGCTCACCCTTCCGTATGAGAGGCTTGATGTAATTGAGCTCCTCTATGTTGATTGTTTCTTTTCCTGCTAGTTGAGGGTAAACTTTCAATGGTAAAGTCTGACCCTTTTTTAGGCACCGGGATTCTATGAACTTAGGATGGTAAGGCTTTGAATTTTCAGCAACTCCTTCATACTATGCAAGAATTGCTGCGTGGTGAATTTCCTCCCCTTATTTGATGAACCTTTGAGAAATTAACGTCCCAGTGCTCCACGAGGTGCTCTACATATAGAGGGTAGCCCATCAAACAGACTCCAGTGTTTCAGAACTTTTGGAATTTGTTATCTTTCAAGATTGAGGAACCAACTTTCTTGAATGCAAATTTCCATCTATTTCTGGCTTTCATGTAACATTTGACTCGGTTCGGACAAAATATTGCGAATAAATTAAAATCTTTCGAAAGGCACTCTCAGAGTTCACTGCTCAGAAATAAATTACCCCAGAAGTTAAGTTATATCTCGGTAAGGATTCAACAACGTCTCCCATATTTTCAACAACACCTTCCGATCTGTTCATCGAATGATTAACTGTGGGATTTACTGATCGCTGGGAGCTTGCGATCACTGCTGCCTGTTTTATCATTATTTTTTATAAAGCATTTTTAGAAAGAAAGAAGACGCTCCAGTTTTCCTCAGGGAACTCCTCCACTAATTTATTTGCCCCCAGCGTATTTCTTTCAACTTCAAGGCTGCTTTGCCTTTCTTTGAAAGAGTAATCAGGAAAAAAATATCATGGACAATAATTAGGACTAGCGGCAGGAAACTGGACCTGCTGCAAACTGGAGGAAACAAGATGTTCTGTTGTCGTGGAAGGAGTCACCATGATGTTCAGAGACTACCACCCTAGTTGCACCCGAACATGTTCAATGAACGTTTCATTCAACTTATTGCCATCGTTCCATTAACGTCCTTGGGAACGTTCTATTGACTGCCCAAATGTTCAAATTCAAAGTAATGAAAAACAGTTCAATTTTTGACTTCACTGAACATAATTGGATATTTTGAGGGAAAGTGGAAACTTTATTTTTAGGTTTCATCTGATATGCAATTAACGGTTTTGATACGTTCTTTCATTACTTAAATTGCATTCGGTCTAAGTAGAGCCCTACTCACTTGGCTGGGGTTAGAAACCATAAATTGGCCGATTAGTAGGATTGAAGGTGCTATCTTACACTGGCTGGGATAGTCTGGTGGAGAACGTAGGGAAATTCAGTCTCATTAACCCTTTCACGCATAGAGTCCACTGTAGTGGACGCGTCGTTAACTACATATGGGCCCAGAGGTGGCTTCATTTTTATGACTCTAGTGCATGCTTTCAACTTCAGTGCACAGATGTCCATTGGATGCTACTGATATCTAATACCTGTAGTGGGAAATAGCTAATATAAAGAAGAATATGTGACGCGTTACTCCCACCATATTTCCAACACATTATTGCGAATGTAAAGGTGAATATATTAACGTCCACTCCAGTGGACACCACTGAACACAAGTATTTTAGTGTTTCTACTCCATGCCATCCATGACATAGCAACGGGAGAGAGAGGCCTTGTATGCACGCCTCCCACTCTCTACTTTGAGGGGTCCAATACGGACTTTTCCTTAGGGATGTGTAAAACGTCCCAGCGTATTACCCTTGGATTCCACTTTCATCTCTGGAGGAAGGATGACTTCCTCGCCGGTATGAGATCTCCGCCCATATATTTATCGGCATCCCAACATGTCAACCAATCAAAACCCCATCCTCTTATTCCTCACGAGGAGAGTCTCTCCCTAGGGTGAATACGACGGGATCCCACCTGTATGGCACAGGAGCGCTTACTCTTGGATCGGAAAGACGACGTCCTAAACATCCCGTTTCTCTAACTCCTCGACTCGATAGGGCTTACTGGTTCCTCTGAGAACCTATTGTGCCTGCTGTGTAGGGGCTGTTTTCCTAAGAGTTAGTACTAGTATTTAAAAGAAAGTAGAGTTGAAAAATAGGGGGAAATCCAATAGGAATGAATGGAGACTAAGAGCTAAACAAGTATGGCTTCAATTGCAGCACGCACGCCTGTATTGTTTCTATGGGTGCACCATCCTATACTTTAATTCGAAGAGGTCAAAAAGCTGCGGTGGTGGTGGTGGTCGTGGTCGTGGCTGTCACCCTGCGCAGGCCTACAATGCAATCCCCTTCTGGATCATAGGCCAATCCATCCGCGGCCTGAAGCGCCAGACTTACAAGGCTACATCTTTCCAGTCCACATTATACTTTGATTCGAAAAGCCCGAGAGCTGTGGTGATGGTAGTTGTCACCCCAGTGCGCGAGGCCTACGAGACTATGTCACTTCAGGCCATAGGCTGGGCCATCCACCCCTCAAAGCACCAGGTTCTTGAGGCTATGCTATTCGAGGCCATAGGCTTGGCCATACAACGCTTTTAGCGCCCGGTCCATAGAGCTATATCAATCTGAGCCATAGGGTTCATACTTAGCTGTGTCAATCGAAGGGTGGTAATAACTGAATGCGTGTCATGTTTTCATTGATCGACTGCAAGTTCTCCATCTGAATATATTCCTGTATCAAGTTGTTGAATCCCACATGATTCATGATCATGTTGAAAGGGATCCCACAGGACGGCGATGAGGCAGTTGCTACAGATAATAAACAATTGGTGCTGGCGCGGAAACAACGTTTGCCACTGCAGTTGCAGTGCGAAGTGCCTAAATCAATGCTTTAGGAGGTGTTAGCCATAATTGCTAGAATGACTGATGAACAGTACCCAGTTGCAAGTAGGGAGCGTAAGGTCGAACATCAAGAGGGCAGCGAATGCTGAGCTCAGGAATAGGAAAGCCATGCAGCCTGCTGGGCAACTTGATGGAAGGAACGCAACACTCAGGTGTCGAAAGTCGTTGGGCAGCCAGTAAATTAACCTGGACCTCTCATTTGCCAGTCAGGTGTGCTACGATGGAACCCGGGACATTTTGTCAGGCCTCTCCATGTCACCTCAAATCACTACAGTCTTTTGTGCAACGAGCACTGTCAGGCTGCACATTTTGCTTTAGGGAGGGGACATTTGTTTCACATTGCTGCCACAACGGAAAAATGTTTCTGCTGCAACTCACACTTAATGCTCACTCTGTTGTTCACTGGTACTAATGTGGAGGCGAGGCATTTTCAGGAATTATTCTTTAGTATTCTGTTGCACATGCGCTAAATTCCCTCTGTGCTAAAGTCGAACAAATTCTTCGAAACTGCCCGTACTGTTTCAGAATCAGTAGTACCTGCACCATGAGCTAATCGATGATGCAAGAGTATTACGTGTGCTGGGAAGAAGTTGTGGTGGTGGCTGTCACCTCAACGCGCGAGGCCTACGAGACTAGATCATTTCAGGCCATGGACTAGACCATCCACCACTCAAAGCGTCAGGTCTATGAGGCTATGCTATTCTTGGCCAAAGGCTTGGCCATCAAACACACTTAGACTGACATAGCCCAATGGACCTGGCGCTGAGTCATAGGCTTTGGCTCATTTTATTATCTGATTGGAAAGAAAGTTCTCGGAATTTATTGAATATCCAGTACAATTTTTTTCCAGAGCATGCTAGAATTTGCTGAGCTCTGGAATAAGAGAGCGTTGCAGCCTGCTGAGCAATAGTGGTGGTGGTGGCTGTCACACCCAACGCGCGGGCCTACGATACCACGCCATTCTGGGTCATAGGCCAGGCCTACTGCTGGGTTATGTTCGAGGGTAGTGGTGGTTGTCACGAACAACGCGCGAGGCTTACGAGACTGTCATTTCAGGCTATAGGCTGGGCCATCCACCCCCTCAAAGCGCCAGGTCCATGAGGCTGTTATTCTATACCATAGGCTTGACCATCCAACGCTTTTAGCGCCAAGTTCGTCGGGCTTCATCAGCATCGCCTTCCATGCAATAGTTTTCTGTTTGAGTTTCATGTCATGACAGATTCATCAAGTCAACGTAATCACGCAAGTTCTTTGTTTCATATGTCGCGCAAGCGGCCCGTTCATACCATCAAAATTGTGGCGATTTTTGTGAGGTGGTGTTGAACGCGAAGAAAAAATGTTGGAGGTCCAAAGGACGGCGATGAGGCAGTCGCTGCAGATAAAAAAAAAAGATTGGTGTTGGTGCGGAAACCGCCTTTGCCATTGCAGTTGCGATGCGAAGTGCGTAAATCGGTGCTTTAAGAGATGCCAGCCGAAATGGCTAGAATGAATGAACACCAAGCAGTTGTACGTAGGGGGCTTAGGGCCGCTCAGACCGCTGAACAGCAAGAGGCAGTGAGTGCTGAACTCCGGAATAGGAGAACCGTGCAGCCAGCTAAGCAACTTGATGCAAGGTTGGCATTTTCAGGAATTAGTGCATGTGCGGCATAATGCTAAATACTAACTTCCCTCTGTGCCGTCGAACAAGTTCTTGGTCCGTACTGGTTCAGAATCATTGGTGTCTGTACCATACCCTAACGCTAATAGCCGATGAGCTAATTGGTGATGCAAGAGTGTTGAATGTGCTAGGAGGACGAAATCAGCAATGTCATCAGCATTGAGTCTCATGAAAACGTGCTAAACCAAGGCGTTCACAATGGCGATTGTGGCAATCAGCTCGAATATCATGATGATACTATTCAGGGGCAGAATCTTCCTGTGTACTGTAAGCTATGTGTTTAAATGTAATGAAGCGGTTCAGTTACGAGTGGGTAATGCGATGTACAGAGGATTGCCAAGGAGACGTTATGCTCACAATAGACTATTGAAATGTTCACCTGTTAGACGGTCAGCGTAGCGGCCGCAGGCCGCTAGCCCTATACTTTAATTCGAAGAGGTCAAAAGCTGCGGTGGTGGTGGTGGTCGACACCCCCAACGCGCAGGCCTACGATGCAATCCCATTCTGGGTCATAGGCCAAGCCATGCACAGCCTAAAGCGCTAGGCTACAAGGCTACGCCTTTCCAGGCCATCTTATATTTTAATTCGAAGAGCCCCAGCGCGCGAGGCCTACCACACTACGTCACTTCAGGCCATAGACTAGGCGATCCACCCCTCTAAGCGCCAGGTCCTTGAGGTTATGCTATTCTAGGCCATAGGCTTGGCCATCCAACGCATTTAGCAGCAGGTATATCGAGCTATATCAGAGTCATAGGCTTCATACTTAGGTGCGTCACTCAAAGGGTGGTAATAACTGAGTGCGTGTCACGTTTTCCCTGATCGACTACAAGTGCTCCATCTGAACACATTCTTTGATCAAGTGTTTCTTTCGGCATCTATTTTTTTCCCGTTAGGTCAGGCGTGGCGGTTCGGGACATCGCTTCCACGCAATAGTTTTCTATTTGCATTTCATGTCATAGCTGACTTATTGGAGTTCTCATGATTGATTAAGTCAAAATAACAACGTAAATTCTTTGTTGGAGCGGTCCGTTTGTGGGACGTATGAAACAATCAAAATGGTCGCGATATTTGCGAGGTGAGGTTGAACGTGAAAAAGAAATGTTGAAAGATATCCCACAAGACGGCGATGAGGCAGTCGCTGCAGATAATAAACGATTGGTGCTGGCACGGAAACAACGTTAGCCACCGTAGTTGCGATGCGAAGTGCCTAAATCGATGCTTTAGGAGGTGTTAGCCATAATGGCTAGAATGACTGCTGAACAGTACCCAGTTGCACATAGGGAGCGTAAGGTCGAACACCAAGAGGCAGCGAATGCTGAGCTCAGGAATAGGAAAGCCATGCAGCCTGCTGGGCAACTTGATGCAAGGAACGCAACACTCAGGTGTCGAAAGTCGTTGGGCAGCCAGTAAATTAAACTGGACCTCTAATTTGCCAGTCAGGTGTGCTACCATGGAACCCGGGACATTTTGTCAGGCCTCTCCATGTCGCCTCAAATCACTACAGTCTTTTTGCAACAAGCACTGTCAGGCTGCACATTTTGCTTTAGGGAGGGGACATTTGTTTCACGTTGCTGCCACAACGGAAAAGTGTTTCTGCTGCAACTCACACTTAATGTTCATACTGTTGTTCACTGGTACTAATGTGGAGGCGAGGCATTTTCGGGAATTATTCGTTAGTATTCTGTTGCACATGCGCTAAATTCCCTCTGTGCTAAAGTCGAACAATTCTTCGAAACGGCCCGTATTGTTTCAGAATCAGTAGTACCTGCACCATGAGCTAATACTTAGAACCCATGAATTAATCGATGATGCAAGAGTATTAAGTGTGCTGGGAAGAAGTTGTGGTGGTGGCTGTCACCTCGACGCGCGAGGCCTACGAGACTAGATCATTTCAGGCCATGGGCTATTCCATCCACCGCTCAAAGCGTCAGGTCTATGAGGCTATGCTATTCTAGGCCAAAGGCTTGGCCATCCAACACACTTAACGCCAGGTCCATTGGGCTATGTCAGTCTGAGTCATAGGCTTTGGCTCATTTCATTATTTCCATGGGCTTCGTACCTGTCAAGCAAAGGGTGCCACGAGCTGAATGCGTGTCACGTTTTCGCTGATCGACTGCAAGTTCTCCATCTGAATACTTTCTTTGATCGTGTTTTTTTTCCGTATTTATTTCTTTTAGCCGTAATGGCTAGAATCAGTGACGAACAGCAAGCAAATATGGGTAGAGCCGCTCAGGCCGCTGAACAGCAAAAGGCAGCGAATGCTGAGCTCTGGAATAAGAGAGCGTTGCAGCCTGCTGAGCAATAGTGGTGGTGGTGGCTGTCACACCCAACGCGCGGGCCTACGATACCACGCCATTCTGGGTCATAGGCCAGGCCTACTGCTGGGCTATGCTCGAGGGTAGTGGTGGTGGTTGTCACGAACAACGCGCGAGGCTTACGAGACTGTCACTTCAGGCTATAGGCTGGGCCATGAGGCTATGTTATTCTATACCATAGGCTTGGCCATCCAACGATTTTAGCGATTTTTGCGCAAAATTCCCTCCGTGCTAAAGTCGAACGGGTTCTTGGAAATGACACGTACTGCTTCAGAATCAGTGGTACCTATACCATTAGCTAATGCTAATAACCCATGAGCTAATCGGTGATGCAAGAGTAATGAATGTGCTGGGAAGAATTTGTGGTGGTTGCTGTCACCGCACCGCGTGAGGCCTACGGGACCAGTTCTTTAAAACGATGGCCATAGGCTATGTCGTCCACCACTCAAAGCGCCAGGTCCATTGGGCTAGACCATCCACTGCTCAAAGCGCCAGGTCCATGGGGCTATATCAGTCTGAGCTATAGGCTTTGGTTCATCCTATTATTTCCATAGGCTTAATATCAATACTTACCTGTGTCAAGCAAAGGGTGCTACGAACTGAATGCGTGTCACGTTCTCACTGATCGACTGCATGTTCTTTAGTTGAAAACATTCTTTGCTGAAGTATATTTTCTGTATTTATTTTTTTTTCCCGTTAGGTCAGGCATGGCGGTTCGCGCCGTCGCTTCCATGCAATAGTTTTCTGTTTGCGTTTCATGTCATGGCCGATTTATTAGAGTTCTCATGATTGAGGAAGTGAAAATAATCGTCTAAAAAGGCTCTATTCATATGTCGCGCAAATGAGTTGCACCTCCTATCAAAATGGTGGCGATTTTTGCGAGGTGAGGTTGAACGCGAGGAAGAAATGTTGACGGTGATCCCACAGGACGACGATGAAGCCGTTGTTGCTGGTATAAAACGGTTGGTGCTGGCTCGGAAAAAACTTTTGCCACGGCAGTTGCGGTACGAAGTGTCTAAATCGGTGCTAGCCGTAATGATTAAAATCGGTGATGAACAGCAAGCACATGTACGTAGGGAGCTTAGGGCCGCTCAGACCGCTGAACAGCAAGAGGCAGTGAATGCTGAGCTTTAGAATAGGGGCCGTGCAGCCTGCTAAGCAGCTTGATGCAAGGTTGGCATTTTTAGGAATTAGTCTTTAGCATTGTGCCGCACATGCACTAACTTCCCTCTGTGCCGACGAAAAATTTCTTGGAAATGGTGAGTACTCTTTCAGAATCATTTTTGTCTGTACCATACACTAACGCGAATAGCCGATGAGCTAATCTGTGATGCAAGAGTGTTGAATGTGTTGGGAAGACGAAATCAGCAATGTCTTGAGTCTCATGAAAACCTGCTAAACCGAGGCGTTCGCAATTGCGATTGTGACAATCAACTCGAATATCCCTGTGTACTGTAAGCTATCTAATATATATAGACGATCGTGACTGACGGTAATTCTAACCATGTTCCAGAAAGGATAGAAATCTGAAACTTGGTACACATGTACCTTTTGGGTTGCAGAGTTCAGAAAAAATCCGACTTTGGAGGTACATTCCCTAGGGGTAGATATTTAGGGGGAAGAAATTTTAAAAATATATATATAATGATGGAGAGGAATACGTTTGCCATATCCTGTTTCGATGGTGTAGCGGTAACACATCGGGCTGATGATCAGGAGGCCCGTGTTCAATTCCCACCAATACCATGTCTTTCATTTTCTTCTTTTGCCTTCCATGTCCCGTTGCTTGGATAAAATGGAGAGAAATGGAAAACTAAAACGTGGCATGGACGTGCCTAACGAAACGATGAGTTCAGGAGAAATGCAACTCATTAGATCCATGCCCTGGGGGGCATATTCTTGAGGGGCTAACGTTTTCAAGTATTTCTTTGGTCTGGTGTATTGAGCTAGTGTGAAGGATGAAACTTTGTACTTATCAGGTAAACACAAAAGTTTTTGCCGTTTTTAATATTCGTTAAGAAACGATCAAAATTCGTATTAAAAACTAATTTTATTCAGCGAAATAGTTTCCATTTGATTCAATCACCTTTTCCCATCTTGAAAGAAGCTTATAAATACCCTTCTTATAGAAGTCCCTGTTTTTGGAAGAGAAGAAAGCCTTTATAGCGTCCTGCATCTCCATGTCGTTTTTAAACTCCTGTCCACGCAGATGATTGTCAAGGGCCAGGAACAAGTGATAATCAGTGGGAGAGATATCAGGCGAATATGGTGGATGACACAAAGTCTCCCATGCAAGACGCTTGATCGTGTCTCTGGTAACTTTAGCAGTATGTGGACGGGCGTTATCTTGAAGGAACAGTACTCCTTTTCGATTAACAAGTGCTGCTTCTTTCTCTTGCAATGCCTGATGAACACGTTCAAGCTGCTGTGAATAGAGTTCACCAGTGATGGTTTGGCCACGCTGCAGCAGCTCAAAATGGACAATTCCACGAGCTGTCCACCATGCACAAAGGAGCACCTTACGTTGATAAAGTGGTGGCCTTGAAGTTTGTAGAGCAGGGTCCGTGGTGGACAGCCAATGTCGTTTCCTTGTAGGATTCTTATATTGGACCCACTTTTCATCACATGTCAGCAAGCGATCAAGAAATGGCTCTTTATTGTGGCGGGAGAGCAAGGCAAAGCAAGCTGACACACGTTGTTTATTGGCATCAGACAATTCGTGTGGGACCCATTTGCTCAACTTGTATGTCTTGCCAATTTTGTGCAGATGCCTTCTGATGGTTTCATCATTAACATTGAACATCAAAGCAAGTTCTTGGCATGTTCGACTGCTATCCTCTTCAATGGCAGATCTCAAGGCTTCATTGTCGATGGTCACAGGACGGCCGCTACGTGGTGCATCTTCAAGCGATTCATCCCCGATTCTGACTTTTTGGAACCAATTTCTTGCTGAGCGTTCCTTTACAGCATCCTCTCCAAATGCTAAACATATTCTTCTAGTGGCTTCTGCAGCAGTGTTACCAAGTTTAAACTCATAGAGTAAACAACATCTGATGAGCTTCGACGACGACTCCATTTAAATATTTTCTTGGCTTTACTAAATTAGACGATATTAACACGCAAATAAGATATAACAAATGTTTAAGCTATTTGTTGTTTTAAGAAGGCAGTTACGCCTACTACCATTGCTATATTTTAACTTAATAAGGATCATATAATATGACACATAAACGGCAAAAACTTTTGTGGTTACCTGATAATTACCTACTGGGATGCTGCATGCAGAAAAATTCAGACTTTGGAATGAAATGCCCAGGGGGCATGAATTTCAAAGGGAGATGTTTTCACATAAGTTTTTGCATTACTTAAACCGATCGAAATGGAAAGCTGGAACTTTGGATGAATATGACTACCAAGATAAGGAAGGAGTTAAAGAGAAATGTTGATCCTTGATACATCCCCGGGGAGAAAATTTCTCGAGAGGCGATGTTTAAAAAAAAGAAATTGTCCTGGCGGATTGGACAGAAATGGAAAGGTGAAACTTGGCACACGTATAAATGACGTGATATTATTGAGTTGAGGGAGTATTCAGCTTTCATGGTGCATCCCCTCCGGCCATTGCTTTTGGGTGGGTCGGCTTTTCCAAACATGATTTTTCACCAGCAAAAAATCAAACGTATAATATTGAAACTTTGTAGGCCTGTAGTTCAGTGAGGTTTGATTTCGGTAAAAAATGGTACTTTTCGGTTAAAACGCCCGAGGGCACATATTTTGCAAATTTTCCCGAAATTTCTGATCCAGGAAAACGGAGTGTGCTAGAAAGTTTAAACTTGGCAAAGAATTACCTGATGAATAGCTGGGTAAAGAAACAATTCTACTTTTATATTATATATAGATGATTGTGAGTAGCTGACTGACTCACATAAGTAGCTATTCACATGCTGAGTTCAGGAAATATTCCACTTTGGTGATGCACGCCATAGGGGCACACCTTCTCGGGGAACATATTTTCAAATTCTCTTCAAAAGTTCTCTTTGTTTCAATTAAACGGAGACCCATGGAAAGCTGTAACATGGCAAGAACGTGACTCTTGAAGCACTCAACTCAAATGTCAAATGTCGATTTTCCGAAATATTTTTGGGGGGCATTTTTTAGGGGGACCTAACGTTTCCAAAGAATTATTCATATCCTAGCGAATCGGGCAGAAATAGAAAAATAGCAGCTGGCGCAAGCATAACGGACGTGATGTTGATTTAAGGAAAATTTCAACTTTTGTTAAGCGTTTCCCCAGGCCACAGCCTTTGGGTTGGTTGCTTCCCCAAATATATGTTCTTACCGCCAGTAAAAAGGGGAAACGTATTAGGTTGAAACTGGGTGTCGTGGAGTTCCCTGAGTCTATATTTCAGAATAAAAATAAATTTCCAAAATAATTTTGGGGTTCATATTTCTTGGGAACGTAACGTTTCCAAAATACTTTTCATATTCTACCGAATTGGGCAGAAATAGAAAGTAGCTGGCGCACGCATAACAGCCGTGAAGTTGATTTAAGCAAAAAGGCAATTATTGTTGTGCGTCTCCTCAGAGCGCAGCTTTTCGGTGGGTAGTTTTTCCAAAAATATTTTCTTTTGCCAACAAAAAGGGGAAACGTATAAGGCTGAAATTTGGTGGCATGGAGTTCCCTGAGTCTACATTTCAAAATAAAAAAATTTCGTTAAAACCCCTCAGTGCATTTTTTCAGTCCCATTTTCCTGATTTTGATTTTGATTGAACGAAACAGACCTTAAACCTCCCTCAGAAGTGCCTGTTTGATGGCTGAGTAGAGGAAAAATCCTACTTTTGAAAAATGTTCCCTTAGCGTAGATTATATTATGGAGGTATTTCAAAATTCATTCTCTACCTTTACAAAAAAGGACACAAGAAAAGATTTCAAGTTAAGCACTATATAAATCATATAGATAAAGATGTTGATAAAAATCAAGACTTTTGTCACCATATATCACGTATTTCAGTGGGGACGTACTTTAAATACGTGTTTCCCATTTCGGAAGGAATAAATGAATTAATGACTCTCCAAGGTAATGGAGCGCCGAAGGCGCAACCAAAGCGAGTTTGTTTGCCCGAAGGGCGAACAAACTCGCTAGTATGTATATAAATGTAATGAAGCGGTTCAGTTCCGAATGGGTTATGCAATGAACAGAGGATTGTCTAGAAGACGTTTTGCTCTGAATAGACGATTCAAATTCCCACATACTAGACGGGCAGCGTAGCGGCCGCAGGCCGCTAGTTAATACTTTATTTTGAAGAGGTCAAAAAACTGCGGTGGTAGTGATGGTCATGCTTGTCACCCCAAACACGCGGTGCCTACGATGCAATGCCATTCTGGGCCATAGGCCAGGCCTACAAGGCCACACCTTTCCAGGTCATCTAATACTTTAATTAGAAAAGCCCGAGAGTTGTGGTGGTGGTGGTCCTCGGTCCTCCTGCTTCCCGATCAGATGTGCTACCATTACACCACGGAACTCGGGATGTTATGCCTCTCCATGTCATCTCAATCATTACAGTTGTTTGTCACAGTGAGCACTGTCAGGAGCAAGAAATGGCTCATGAGGTTTAATAAAAGTACTTGTAAAGTTCTCCACGTCCATCGAAAGAACGGTAGGTCTCTCAGCACGTTTGGCAAGGTTAACCCTTATCTGGGCAAGGTAAAAGACGAACGTTACCCGGCAACTGGGGTCCATTGGACCCCCTATTACTTTTGGCATATACTGGGGTAAACATATGACAATAATACGCTTACCACTAAGCAACGCCTTCATTTAATTGAAGACGATCAGCTTCAAGTCAAGTCGATGTCTATTTGTATCCCAATATTTTTTCTTAAATCGCAAGTAAAATTTGGATGGTAAAACTAAGGTCTAAAAATGGGCACTTTTCCAATTTTTCCCTCCTGTTCCACTACATGAATTCCACCACTGCAGAATTTCACCCTGATATTTCACTGCATTCTTGCCTGTAATGTACCCTTGGAGCTATTTTTTGGTTAGCTGCCCGCCAATTGCCGTTTTCTCAGCCTACTTTTACTTACTTGTGACTGACCCTCGTATATTCACCTGCTGACGAACAGGTAAAATTCATTCAAATAACAATAAACTCCTGGTACCTACTGGATGGAGAAAATACCAAACATTATTATGGAAAAATATATTAAATAAGAAAATGATGATTACCAGCTTTGAAATGCTTTAGATGAGAGTTGTTTCATCCATGTCACATTTGCTGAGACCCACTGTGCTGTCCTTCGAAGCCTCAGGAGAATGAGGTGGGAGCGCCAATTCCACATCCCTATTAATAATGACTGTAGAATGAACTGCCATTTAAATCATTCAATTGCAATAATCGCAACAAAAGAAGACGAATTATTTGATGGGGCTTTAGTAACAAATGTTATTGCATTACTTAGAATAAAAGAACATTCTCGTGATTCAAAGGGAGGGACACAAATACCGCTAGAATGACATAGAGGATATAACTCAACAAAAGGCATGACAGAAGTCCCAGAAACATTGTCCCCATTCATTCAACAAGGAATACAGGGTGCCCATAAAAAAGCATACGCTTTTGAAGTTCAATATATCCGGCACGGAAAGGGATAGAACAGTGACATTTTATGGAGATATTCATGGTATCAAGGGATTTTATTTGAGACTGGCAATATTTTTGCAGGAATTTGTTTTCCCCCACATTTCCACTTGCTATTAGTTATAGAAAAGTAGCTGCCGCACGCATCACTTCGGTAATGTTGATTTAGTGAAAAATTAAACTTTTTAAAACGTCTCCTCAGATGAAAGCTTTTGGGTGGGTCGTTTTTCCAAATACATATTTTCCGCCAACAAAAAGGGGAAACGTATAAGGCTGAAACTGGGTTGCATGGAATACCCTGAATCTACATTTCAAAAGAAAAGAAATTTCCGTTAAAACCCATTGCGGCACTTTTTTCAGTCCCATTTTCGTGATTTTTTTTAATCCAAGAAACAGAGACAGAAAATTTAAAGTTCCGCAGAAGTACCAGTTTGATGGCTGAGTGCAGGAAAAATCCTACTATTGAAATATGTCTCCTTAGCGTAGAATATTGGAGGGAAGTATTTCAAAATGTATTCTCCACCCTCACAAAAAGGGACACAAGAAAAGATTTCAAGTTACGCACACATAGAATTATTCAGGTAATGCTTTTGATAAAATTGAAGACTTTCGACCCCATATGTCACGTATTTCAATGGGGACGTACTTTAAATACGTGTTTCCCATTTCGCAAGACATGAATGTACTAATCACTATTCAGGGTAATTCAGCCCCTAAGGCGCGACCATAGCGAGTTTGTTTGCCCGAAGGGCAAATTAACTCGCTAGTTTCTAATGTGCCTAACTAGAAACCGTTTCTTGTGTCCCTTTTTGTAATGGAGGAGAATACCTTTTGAAATACTTCCTTCCTACAATCTACGCTAAGAGTCATATTTCAAATGTTGGATTTTTTCAATACTCAGAAAAGAAACATATATCTAAGGGAAGTTTCATTGTTTGGGGTTGTTTCGTTGGTACAAAAAATTCAGGAAAATGGGACCTAAAAAAAGTGCCAGGTTGGGTTTTAACGAATATCGTATTTCTTCTGAAATGTAAACTGAGGGAACGTCTTGCCACAAAGTTTTAGCCTCATACATTTCTCCTTTTTCCGGGCGGAAAAAAATAGATTCGTAAAACCAACCCACCCAAAAGGTGTGTTCTTAGGAGACGTATAAAAAGTTCAATATTTCCTTAAATCAACATCACGTCCCTCATGCGTGCGCCAGCTGCTACTTTTCTATTTCTGCTGGATTTGCTAGGATGTGAAAAATTCTTTGAAAAATTGCATCCTCAAGAAATATGCCCCCAGAAATATTTTGGAAATTTGACATTTGACATTTGAGCTCAGGGCGTCAACAGTCACGTTCTTGCCAAGTTTCAGCTTTCCTTGTGTCTCCGTTTTAATGAAGCAAAAAAAAAACTATTTGAAAATAAGTTAGGTGTGCCCCTATGGCAGATATCACCAAAGTATAATTTTTCCTGAACTCAGCACATGAATAGCTACTTATGTCAGTCAGCTACTCAAGATCGTCTATACAGGGTGTCCCAAAGGTCCTTATCTATTTTGCTGAAATATGCTGAATTTGAAACACTTAGCTCAATCACTTGAATACACATGTGTTTCCATTGAAAATAGAAATATTATTACATATCTAATTAAAAATGTATTGCAATAATCTTTAATCAGTAGTTGCAACTTGCGCTCCATCAGTATCCCTGCAAAGCTCAAATTGGTCTGCTGCAATGCGGAACACATTTCCGAGCATTTCGGGGTTTATTTTCTTAACGGCCAGCCTAATGCGATCTGGTAGATATGGTCTCGATTTTTTCTGCGATAAACTTTTGATTTAATGAAACCCCAGGCAAAGAAATCCAATGGGGTCAAATCCGGAGATCTCGGTGCCCGAGGCCAGTTTCTCCCACGTTTAATCCAACGAGTTAGAAAACGCCTGTTGAGGAATGTCTGAACAATTATGCATAATGACAGTGTGCCCAATGCTGCTGAAAGACAACAGTGTCGAGTATGCCATATGGGAGAAGTTGGTGTTCTATAAACTGTTGCAGCTTATAGAGGTAAATCGAGAAGAATCGAGGTAATCAAGGCTTACGAACTTTTCTTGTGAATTGGTCTCTAATCACACATTTCATTCCACTGATACGAGACGCTGCTACCATAACACGTTCCGGCACATTCATCATCAATGATATGGATCTGTAATAAGGAAAACAAAAAGTTAAAAATAGTTCAAGAGTAGGATTTTTCCTGTACTCAACCATTAAACAAATACTTCTAAGGGAGGATCATATTTTCTGTTTTTGCTTCGTTGGATCAAAAAAATTCAGGAAAATGGGACTAAAAAAAAGCCTTGATGGGTTGTAACGAATTTTTTTATTTTGAAATGTGGATTCAGGGAACTCCATGCCACCCAATTTCAACCTCACACATTTCCCCTTTTGCTGCCAGAAAAAAACGTATTTCGAAAAGCGACCCGCCCAAAAGCTGTGCTCTGAGGACACGCACAAAAATGTTGAAATCATGCTTCAATCAACATCACTTCCTTTATGCGTGCGCCAGCTACTGCTTTTCTATTTCTCCCTGCTTCTGTAGGATATGAAACATTATTTAAAATCGTTTCGTCCCGAAGAATTATGAACCCCAAAATTTTTTTGGAAAATTTGACGTTTGACATTTGAGCTCAGTGCGTCAGCGGTCACCTTCTTGCCAGGTTTCAGCTTTGCATTTGTATCCGTTTGAAGCAAAGAAAACTATTTGAAAATGTTGAGCATTTTTCATGAACTCAGCATGCGAACTAACTCACTCACGATAGTCTATACATAATAAAAGAGGAATATTTTATTTACTTACCTTTCCATCAGGTACTTCTTTGCCAAGTTTAAACTTTCATGCGCCCTCTGCTTTGATGGATCAGAATATTCGGGAAAATACGCCTTTTGCAAAATATGTGCCCTGAGGCGTTATAACCGAAAAGTAAAAATAGTTTTTTTTTCCTTTTTTTTCACCGAAATCCATCCTCAGTGAAATACGTGCCCACAACGTTTCAATATTATACGTTTTCCCTTTTCGCTGGTGAAAAAACATGTTTTGAAAAGCCGACCTACCCAAAAGCTATGGCCAGAGGGGATGCACCATGAAAGCTGAAAACTTCCTCAGCTCAGTAATATTATGTCACTTATACATGTGCCAAGTTTCACCATTCCATTTTTGTCCAATTCGCCACATCTTTTTTTTTTAAACATCGCACCTAGAAATTATTCACCCATGGGATGTATCGAGACTTAACATTTTATTTAACTCTGTCTCAGTAGTCCTCTCTCTGGAGTTACCACCTTGCCGTGGTGAGAGAGTTTGCGTATCCCAATGACCCAAATGGATATTCTGACGGAGGTACCATTTTGTGGTGCCTCTGGTAGGGTCTCCCATGCTAGGCTAACAAATGCATAGGGATCAGACAAAGGGTAACTCAACAACTGTGACATGGTGAGTTCAATTATAAATGATTATACCGCATAGTCCGTCGCGCGGGTTAACAAGGGACGCGTTAGGGTCTTAGGCAGAGGGGCCCGTTCGAAAAATATGTTACAGTCTCCCGTATAGCAACGCGGAGCGAAGTCTCCATCGGGGTGGTCACGCGGGCGATGCGCGAACCCCTTTGCCAACCCCCGTCGCGTTTCTCAAATATGAGATCCTCCTGGCTGTGACCTATTGTCTGTTGCCGACCGGACAATGGCAATCGGCAATTGGAATGTCTTCTCGATCACAGGGAAGGAGCAGGAGTTGGTGGGCGAGGCCAAGCGCTACCGACTAGATATAATCGGGGTCTCGTCAACCAAGAGGAGAGGCTCTGGAATTGTGGATCTGGATGGAGGATGGAAACTTTTTTACTCAGGAGTGGACCCAAACATGACTGCTCAGGCGGGAGTGGGGATACTCACAAGCCCCCGGCTGGCAGATTGCGTTATTGACTGGAACCCATTGGGAGGGAGGGTTTGTCTCTTGAGGCTCCGACTAAAAGAGCGGACTCTGGCTTTGTTGATGGTCTATGCGCCAAATGCTGAGGCAGAGTACCAACCCTTTCTGGATGAAGTGGACGCTGCTCTCCAAAGAGTAGCTAACATGGATTCCATTATCCTGATGGGGGACTTCAATGCACATGTTGGGACTGACTCTTCGAGCACCTTCCCACACTAACCCTCCTTGCCGCTGAGGCTAGAGTTACGCTTGCCTTCCGCTGACAACCTAGAGTCAACGTCGTTGCCTAATAGGTAGTACTTGTGGAAGAAAGTCGTGTTCCTACAGGTTAAGTACACCTGGTACAGGGATGCTTTGGGACAAAGGTCCCTGATCGATTTCTTTATCGTGTCAGCAGACCTTTTTCCCTCTGTGCTGGATGTTCGCGTTAAGAGAGGAGCAGAGCTGTCAACTGATCACCTAGAACAACAGACGTGGAACGCTGAAAGACTCTTGTAACGTTAGTCCTTCAGACCATCCGGTTCGGTCCGGATAGCCTAGTTTACCCTTCGAAACCTCCTACTTTTTCACTCCTTCTGGAAATGTCTCGACATCACTTCCAGATTTAACGAGCTTCCTCAGGAAACAGCCGGCATCGAAACGGTCACCCTTGACAAGTTTTGCCGTCACTGACGAAGTCGAGACAGGACGACACCCGCATTCGCCGAGCCACACCGCTGCCCGTTACTCTTTTCCTGAGGAACCACCTGTCTCCTCCAGTTTCTTCGACACCGGGCAAAGAAGGCAGCCTATCTGGCTTGGCTTAGCAATAAGTCGCCTGATTTGCGTAATCGGTACACTGAGGCGCGAAAAACCTCAGCTCGGATTGTGCGCGAGGCTAAGGCTGAATCCTGGGAAAAGTTTGGTGAGAGACTGGAATCGAACTATAACACGGCAAATAAAGTATTCTGGCAGACCATTCGCCGCCTTCGTGGAAGGAAGTCATCTTCAGCCAGAACGATCAAAAGTTCTGACGGGACGCTTCTAACCAACGAGGGAGACATCCTCCAGAGATGGGGAGAATACTTTAAAGACCTATTGAACCCAGTCACTGTAACACCTACTGAAGCACACGAGGTGCATCTGAGGGCGGAGAGTAGTCATGGTGGTATCTCTGAAGCTGAAGTTAGTTCAGCAATTAAATCGCTGAAATCTGGTAAAGCTGCAGGAGATGATGAAATCCGGCCTGAGATGTTAAAAGCCTTAAATCGAGATGGAGTTCTCTGGCTGACTCGAGTGTGTCAGGTGGCCTGGGTTTCTGGACAAGCACCGAAGCAATGGCAATCTGGGGTGGTTATTCCCATCTTTAAAAAGGGGGATCAGAGAGACTGCAACAACTACCGGGGCATCTCTCTGCTCAGCCTTCCTGGTAAGACCTATGCTAAGTGCTTGGAAAGAAGGTGCCGTGCGATAGTTGAGGAAAAGCTGTCGGACCAACAATGTGGTTTCCGCCCGGGTCGAAGCACGACGGACCAGATCTTCGCTCTCCGGCAGATTGTTGAGAAATGCTTGGATCTACCCACCCAACAACTACGCCTGGTGGCGGAAGATCGTCCCCAGTGGAAGTCCGCCTTAGAGCGTCTGCCCCCACGACCCTAACGGACAGTGGGACAAGAAAATGGATGGATGGATGGATGTCTCAGTAGTCACATTAATGCAAAGTTTCAGCTTTCCATGTTCATCAGTTTAACATATGCAAAACATTAGTTTAAAAGATCTCCCTTGGAAATTTGTACTCCAAGGGCATTTACTTCCAGTCTGAAGTTCTCCGCAGCATCCCAATAGATAGTTGTGTACCAAGTTTCATTTTTTCACACTTTCTCAATACGCAAGGACAAAAAAAAATACTTGAAAACGTCGGCCCGAAAACATATTCCGCAGGGCATGGATCTGAACTCATTTCCTGAACTCCTCATCTTGGTAGGCACCTACATGCCAGGTTTCAGCTTTCCATGTCTCTTCGTTTTACTCAAGGAAAAATAATATTATCAAGGGGGAATGAATAACAGGACATGGAAGGCAAAAGAAACCAAAAGAAAGCCAAGGACTGGCCGGGAATTGAACTCGGACCTCCTGATTGCCAGTCAGATATGCTACTACTACAAAACCGAACCCAGCACATACATTTATCTCCCTGAATGCCATCCTCATCCGTCACAATATATATTTATTAAAATCATTTCCCCCCAAAATATGTACCCTCCAGGTAAATACCTACAAAGTCAGATCTTTTCTGAACTCTGCATCTCAAAAGGTACATGTGTACCAAGTTTCAGATTTCTAGCCCTTCTAGAACATGGTTTGAATTAGCGTCAGTCAGTCAGTCACCATCGTCTATATATATTAGATTGGTAGAACCTAACTTGGAGAAGGTACATGGCGAATTGGTTTACAATAAGAATTCTAGATTCAAAGCAATCATGAGGAGCATTTGATGTGGGAATTGACTTGTCCTTTTATGGTCATGTTAGTCACACATGCTTCATGGAACTCCACTGACAGAAATTTGGAGTGCAAAATGGAATCTCTATGGACGAAAAATATTCATATGGAGGGATTAAAACTGACCAAGAAAATTGAGTTCATATATATGTACTCCGCGTCCGATTGTTATGTTAGTCACGATGGAATTACACATTTCAAACTTCTCGAGAACATTGTTAGAATTAGCTTTAGTCACTCAATCACGTCCATATACGAGGGGAAGTCAGAAGGTAAGGTTCTATACTTAATTTCTTCAGAGGGTAGGTAATTACACCAATGACAAAATACAGAAATGTCCTCACATACGTTTATTATTTTTCCATGTAGTCGCCAGACTTCTTGAGGCATTTGTCGTAACGGTCCATCAGCTCATCGAACCTGCCAAGAGAAGGACGCGTCCTGCTCCTGAGGCCAATTTATGAATTCCTCTTTGACGGCCTCATCTGGTGGAAAGCGTCGTCCTCGGAGATGCTTCTTCAGCTTCTGAAACAAGTGAAAATTCAAGGCGCTAGGTCTGGACTGTATGCTGTGTGGTGAACAATTTCCCATCGATGGGTACTGAGAAGGTCCTTCTTGGAGCGAGCAGTGTGGAGGCGGGCATTATCGTGCAAAGAAAGCACTCCCTGTGACAGCTTTCCAGACCGATTCTGTCGAACTGCTGGTTTCAGTCGTGTCAACGTCAACTGATACGCTGCGGTATTCATTGCCTCCCCACGTGGAATGAAATCGTCGAGAATGATCCATTGAACGTCCCAAAAGATGGTTGTCATCACCTTTTCAGCACTCGGCGTTGTATTCAACTTCTTTCTGACAGGCGACCCAGGTGCTTCCATGTCATTAATTCCATCTTTGTCTCTGGCGTATAGTGATGCGCCCATGTTTCGTCGCTGGTGATAATAGGTCTCATCGCTTATCGCTGAAGGTCTTCGAAGGACGCTGTCATGCGTTCCTGCTTGTGGCAGTCAAACAATTGCTTTGGCACCATCTGTTGCAGACTTTTCGATAGCCTAGACGGTGGTGCACAAATGTGCCAGACACAGCCATGTGAAAGTTTGAAAGACTGCTCCAAGTTCTGAAGAGACAAACGTCTGTCTGCTCGAATTGCTGATCGAGAACACTCTTTGCTATGTTCGCTCCGACTCTGCGCCACCAGCAAGAGTGTGGTAACAGTGTTGTAACAGTGATGACTACTGCCACTTAGTGACATTATTTGATACTAACATGCGGTGGTGTCACAGCAACAGATGTTTGCTAGTTTGGAGGATTAAAAAATGGGAACCTTACTTTCTCACTTACCCTCGTATATATACAGGGTGGGCCAACACAAAACAATTCAATACTTTTTTGGTGGATTTGCCATTCTGATTATCGATTGCTGATTCTGACGAAATTTAGCAGGCCCATAGGGTGACTCAATTGGGTATCGGATCAGGAGTCAGGAGTCAGGAGAGTTAGTGATATCAAGAGGCGATTTC
>CAJPEV010002387.1:0-45492 GCA_905338385.1 Darwinula stevensoni | reverse complement strand
ACGTTGCTCGAGTGACGATTCCATCGCGTTTCGTGACACACGTACTAAACAGGGATGCACGGGAACAGCGATCCTGGAGCTCCAACTGCTCGGAGCAGACTGGTGCAGGTATCGCTTTAAAGCTGAAGGCCCCCCCACCTAATCCAACCGGCCGGAACGCTGTGCGGCCATTTTTACTACCCGCCCAAAAAAAATTGCATTACTTTCCGGACATACCCTGTATGTAAGAACACTCGAACAGAGTTGGGGCTGTTCATGAATAGGCAGAAGTTGGACCGAGGGAGACCGCACTCGCGATTTAACGCCTGTACAACTGCAACCACGAAGGAGGCATGTCCACAAAATCCATACAACCTCGAAACGTCTGGCACTACAATATGTTCTTCATTCACGCGAAAACAACGCATTTGCATCAGATTTTGGTTTGATTTGTCCATGGCGTTTTATTGTAAGGAGACTGCGAACTCCAAAATGTAGGATGCAGTTTTAGGGTGGATTTTTTTTACCACCTTTCTATTCAAGGTAGTTTCTTAAAATTATCATTAAAAATTCCATCTCCAGTGGTATCCCACTCGCTTCGGGGCATGAATTCGACGTGTAATCATCTGACATGTAATCCAATGTAAGTTCCTGTTAACTTATATTGCTTGATAAAGCCTCATTCCTCATAAAGTTCGCACAATGAAAGGAGAATACAATAGGACCAATTTGGAAACCGACGCTTTCCAGCACGTACTTCTTCGACATGACTTCGATTAAACTTTTCGGCAGAAAATCCTTCATTTGAGTACAAAGGGAACAAATTGCATAAGCGATGGTGTCCTAAAGGAGACCTGACTGCAAGTGACATTATTCGCTTCGTCCTTATCGCCTTTGTTTATGTATCCACATAGATAAGGTGGTGGAGACTCTGCGTATGTGGAATTCGTTGAATGACTCAGTCTAACGTGGCTTTTACATGTGGTTCATTTTCTGCAGTTCTTCGCTTTTTGCCTTCTAGTTTAGCTATCAGGCTGTGGGTCGAAAAAGATGTGATTACCAACGATTATGGTGGGAAAATAATGAAAATGAAGTTGAAGCAACCAAAAAAGAATGTCAGGTGAGTATTGAAACATCGCATATGTATTTTATTTTCACACAAACCGTTCGATATTCAAGGTTGGTGCTTCCCATGTAATAACAGTTCGAATTTATTCCATTTGACTTTTCTCGAAAAGAGCGATAAGAGCGTTGTCAACAACGTTTGCAACATCTCCTTTACAGATTACCCTTCATGGAAGCAAGACAAGCGTCCTAACTACGGCTCAATTTCCACATTAGTCTTCGTGAAACCTGCAATAGAGTGACAAGAAAACGAACGTCTTTATGTCAACGTTTGGTTGGGGGACAAGTTAAGCGTTCCTCCAGTAACTGAAAATGATCCAGCCAAAGTGAAATTTAGCAGTTTGTGCACAATACATTATTCTTGCGAAGATGCAAGCGAATCCTTTCAAATTAAATAGAATGGGAGTTATTGCGATACATATGAACGTTTTAATGCTTAATGTAAGCTTCTGCAAGAAGCAATACTTTTCTCACCATGCGCAAATTCTCCTATTTCTCACATGTGTTGCAGGTGAGCCCTGATTTTCCTTGGGTGTGTTGACCTCGTTAATGGTAATGACAAGTGAATCGCTGAAGTGTTCGGAAGATGTGAGTTGGCTGAAAGAAGAGGTTGAACAATTTATTGAAACAGTATTAGAAGATATCATCAATCAACGATGGTTGAGGGACGCAAAGAATTTCATTGCAGAAACGTTTCCAGATCGAGAAACATCGACACGAGTCGTCCCTCCATTGAGTGCTGGGACTCATGCATCTCTTGTCTCCTTCTTATCCGATTTTGGGAAAAATCATGGAGAAACCATGTTCATCGTTTACTGTCGGAACGTGAAGCAGTTGGTCAAATGTCGCTTCCATGGCGGATTATACGAGGGATTGGAAAAAATCCAACAATCTAATCACGACATTATCATAATAGATAGGCGCCGAGGTGTATTTTTCTTGAAAGTTAGCTACCTCAATGGGGAGCAGCAAGAAGATGCGGCCGATCGGAGGTTCCAACTCGTTCAAGAAAATTGTGAAAACGCTAAGGAAGACTTTGATGGTCTGAAGGCCTTGATGGTGAGGACAGGGATGGGGAAAAGAAAGCAAGTGAATGAATGTTTTTCCTTCCATTTCCCCATCATCGCATTTCCAAAGGTTCGAAAGGAGGAAAAGCAACCCCAAAACGCCTTGATTCTGTATGAAGAGGAGTGTCATTCCCAAGAAAAGTTTGAGGTTTGGTGGAATCAACACATCATTAATTACAAGAAAAAAAAATTTACCTTGCCGTCAGAAGCGCATCACACCCTCATGGCAATGTATGACAACTTTTAATCTATCCATTCGCATTCAAGAATACTTCTCTCATCTGGTAAATGCACACCCTAACAATTTAATTTTCCTACGCTATAAATAAACTTAATAATTGGAGGAAATACGCAATGCTTCGGTGCTATCGAGGCGATTAAAGCTTTCTAAGAAGAGAAGAACGACTCATTGGAGATTACTGATAATTCATCTCTCTTTTACTGCCAGTCGTATACTCTGCGCGCTCATTAAGGGCCAGTGCATGCACGAGGTGCTTAGGATAATATTGATAATAAACTTTTGACGAAGAAATTAAAACTAAAATATTATTAACTAAGCACAATAATTGTTCCAAGTAAAATTTGATTGTTTGGTTCAGTCTCTCGAAAGAAGGAGTATTTGGTGGGGCAGTTCTAAATTGCCTTTGCTCTCGCGCACTTGTGTCCAAGTGCTATCTTTAATATGAACTTCCTGTTTGGGTTGTAAATGGGAAAGTCAGTTTAAGGGAAAATTCTTCTCAATGTTATATCACCGTATGCGTATCACAAACGTGATATTTCTGCAAACATATTTACAGTATCTTGAAGGTTTCCATAAAATATACGTAAAATGGACAAGTAATTTACATTAATTTCATGTAATAGTGGCATAAACATGCTGTTTGGGCCATAATCGAGTCTAAATAAAGTGCATATATTCTCCAGATCCCGCTAGTACCCAAACACTACCTTTCCAGAAAGCGTGATCGCAATTTCCTTTTCTAATATAAAAAAGTGATTCATGCTTTTCCCTATAGATTTGGGGCACCCCTGTATGAGACTCAAGTCTTTGACACCATAAAAACAGACTTTCAATTCCTCACTGAGAGGGAACTGGAAGTTCTTCTTATTGAGCCTACCAAGTGCGTGATAATAGAGGAATCGGAATCTCAGAAGGTAAAGCTTATGAAAGAGAAGGCGCGGAATATCATAACGAAATGGTTCTCCCAAAGACAAATCATCGGGTCCGAGCGCATCCTCTTCCTTTGTCCCACTGAAAATGTCACAGAAGAGCTGAGGAAGACAATGCCAGAAGGGATCGAAAGATCTGCAATGGCTGCCTATTCCACATGGACCACTAAGACCTCAGAAGAGCAAAGAGAGATGGTCTCCACTGTGCTTCAAAGAAGCCTCACCTTTTGTGCACTCTCATCCGTTGATATCGTAGATCATGAAGCCATTCGAGACATTGAACATTCAAAGAAAGAGCTTCCAGTTGGCAGTGAGGCAATGATTAATTCCGAAAATGGTATTTCTCAAGTTTCCAGTTCTCAAATCGACGGTTGCACGAAAAAAGATACTAGTATGAGTGGCACCGTGAACTCATCTAGGACGAAGTTTCTGTCTTCGGAAGAGTTTTCAGAAATTAATATACTGCTAAATAATATGGTGAATATTAAAGAAAAAGTGAAGAACCTGATTGAGATGAAATTATCATTCGACTCCGTAGAAAATGAGCACTCTGACGATGACAGCAGCGAAACTGTTTCATCATTCAAACCAGTGAACCTTTGGGGTGATGACAATGGCGATTATAATAATGACCAACTGGTCGCCATGAAATCAGCAATGAAAAAGCGTCCCATCTCCCTTGGTGCAGCATTCAATCCAGACGACGAAAATCATCTGAATAAGAAAAGAGGAGAGACTATTCAGAAAATTGTGGGAAAGCACTCACTTAATGAAGCCTTTTTAGACGTGAATGAATTGTTGAAAGGTTTCATGGGGATTCTGATTCCCAGCTTCATGCGGGCAATCACCTCTATTGAACAGTGGTACAGAAATAGACAAGAGAAGGGTGCTGAGTTAACGGAATGCGGAGATGGTTATGAGGGTGAGATTGTACTTGGTAAAGAGCTAGATAGCACGGATGAACTCCGAATCGGCGAAAGCCCCGGCGTAGACCCGGAGCGCAGCGTACACAGCATGTATTATGATATGGGCGGACTTAATAGAGAATCTAAGAAAGAATCACCACCTCTTGAAGGGCCCTCAACATTAAAGGTGCTGGAGAGGACCGTAATGGAAATTGAACTGCTAATCAACTCCTTCATTGCTGCCTTCCTTCCCGGACGAGGGCGTGACGAAGAATACAGGAATAAAGGAATAGCTCGCTATGATGACGAATATATTGAGGATGTCTCTGGAAGTAGGGAGGAGTCCAGAAAAATGAATGAAATCGTCATTTCTTCTATCTTCTCTTGCGACCCAGAATATTGTAATCCAAAAAACAAAAATAAAGAGATGAGTGAACGGACAAAGCAATCAAAGGAAGAATCTCCACCAAGTGAAGATCCTTTAGAAATGAAGGAATTGCTGGAAAGTATCATCAAACAACTGAAAAGTCTGGCTGACGTTTTGCTTCACAGCATCGATGATGACAGCGATGCACAAAATACATATGAGGAAACAAGGAAAAGAGAAGACAAGAATTCAGAGGTATATTCGTCGACTAGTCACCTGTGTAATGAGAACGGTCCAATCCAATACATTGGCCAAAATGAATCCCCAGGAATGGATCCACAACTCATCCTCTTACCTGACCGAGAACAATGCAATAGAAGATATAACGATATTCCATTTCATGAACCTGATAAAGAGTCTAAAGACGATAGTTCATTTCATAATTTGCTTTTGATGAGCATGATAGAAGAGGTGAAACCGCTTGTCAGTAGTATCGAGAGTGCAGTTTCGTCCAAGCAATTATTTGTGGGACAATGTCCTGATTGGAAATGGTTATTGCAACCAATTGAGTTCCTAAAATTGAATGAAGATATGAAATTGCTCTACGTCATCATTATGATGCTTTTTGATGAACACGAGGAGAATATCGCTGCAAGCAGTAGCAATAGTGATACAAGATTTACAGACAAAGACAACGATGAACGTTCTTTGCCAGATGAATATCCAAATGCGAGAATACAGAGGTTGCTGAGAGGTCGGATTGAAACTGAGCTTCAGGCCACATTCCTGGACATTAATAAAGTCATCGCTAGCCTCACGAAATCCATCTCCAGCAGCGACCCAGTACGGAGACAAAAGGAAGACATGATTATAACCGAGGAAGAGATGAAGCTGCACATTCCGCAGCTTCAAGAAATACTGGAAGAGGGGAAGAAATTTGACCACATATTTGTGCTTGACATACATGATCTCAGCAGGAATTTCAATGATAACTGGTTTCAAGCTCTTCGTGAGCTTCACTTGGATCATGCCGAAGGATATTTTTGGCTCTTTAGCTCTCAGGATGAGCTACCTCAAAACTTGCATGCGGAACTCAACTGTTCATTTGGAAGTAAAGGTCAGATTTTTAAGGTATCTCTCCAATCATATTTTCAGGAGCAAAATTGATTTTGCAATTAGTTCTATTTTTTCAAAATTATTGCGAATTAGTTCTGATAGGGTGGGTCATAGGACGCGAGCACACATCTGCTTTCTCTATTGTCACTTATAATCCCTTTATGTAGCTGATAACCCGCAGACTATGAAGATTCTGATTGGGAAAAGATGAGAGCGGTAACCAAAGCTCATTAGCGTGAGCCTATTATTTTTTAAAGACCGAATGTCCCTGATACGGCATCAAATTTCATGCCGTACCGTTCCTCTAATCTCCCTGGAGTAGGTGGGCAATTTCGTCGGGGGGGATCAGCTAAACTCGGACTGCGGAGCTCAATCAGACGCTCAATATATTTTGTCATCGAATCTTCTCACTTTTTCTCATTATTGGTTAAATATTTGGGTTCGGAGGCACTAATTTATTCTTCCTCCTGCGAGTACATTGTTCGGATAATTTCGTCGTGCAAGAAGTTCCAGGCAAAGTGCATTCGGTATTGTAAGATGTAGATGAGAGAATTCCTTGAGAAATGTATCACTTCGGTCATCAATAGTTATTCCTTAAAGCTGTTTTGGTGTAAATGGCAAGAACCCCTTTCTACGAGTATGCTCTGCAACATATGTATCTTATTGGAAACCCCTCTACGAAACGTACGAGTTTGAAATAAATTGGGAGGACATTAACATAAGTCATCATCATTAGCGCCTTTAGAGCATACTGTATACTTCATTTGGTGCTAGATCACCATCCAAATAAATGATACATCAGTACTCAGACTCAAAATGTGAAGGAGCTATTACGTGGATTCATAACGATTGCATGAGGCATCATGGGCGAAATGTCTTCATATGACATGAGTCATCGTCCACTTCATCTTTCCTGCATGAATAAAATTACCGTGTCGGTATTCTTTCTCTCCATAATTCAAACCAATTATTTCCCCTCGCACTTAGCAGTGCCATAATAACTGATGCTTAGCTGAATTTAGTTTGTTTTGTATTGCAGTTGCGACGAGAATTGACAAAGGTAAACCAACCAAGGAAACAACGTGGATCTATCAAGCTGAAGAATTCATGAAGGAAACGTATCGCGATTGGGACACTGGAAAAAGAACTCTATTGGTCCCATATGTCGAAGAGAAGGAGAAATGGATTAAGAAAGTCGAGCATGATTCAGGGAAAAAAGCCGAAAGATTCCTTCTTCTGAGTCTGTATGAACTTGGAAAAAGCGAGCAGTTACCAATGTTCATTACCTATAACCGTAACTTTGCCCACTTCATCAAAAATAAGAATGTGGGTGGTACCCCGAAGAGCCTCATGACGGGGGAACATGATATCGTCTTGATACATCGCGAGCATGGAGCAGTCTTTATAGAAGTTAAGAACCTGGATTCCAAGACGAGAGTAAAAGAAAATATTAAGAAAGCCAAGGAGCAACTAAAAAACGATGTGCTCAGCCTTGAAGAAATTATGCAAGAGAGCACCTTGGGGGACATTAAGGTGTCACTCTGCGTAATAGCGCTTACGAACGTAAGGAGATCTCAGGTTGAAGCGAAATCGCTCAGCGACCTGCCTTTTCCCTGTGCATTCCTGTGCGAAGATGACCTGGAATCGACTGCGTCCATGCGACGATGGTGGAAAGAGCACATTCTCCCTCCCCTGAAAAACTCCACCATCGACTCCAAAACATACCTGAAACTTCTGGCAATGTATGTTGTATGAAAGACACCCTTGCATGAGAGATTTTTCGAAAACACCATTAACCCCATGATTTAAAGATTTTCAGGAATAATTCAACCGTTGTTTAGGAAACATTTTCTGGGAAATTGTTTAGACACACTCGTTACTCGTTGACATTAGTACTTGCTAAAGGGTGGTATATATGTATCATGAGAAGCTGGAAGTGTCATGTCCATGCACGCAGCGATCCTTTGCCGATGTGTGGAAAGAGGAAGAAATTTGAAAGCAAAAGCATTGAAGAAATACTATTATCGAGCACTTGTAGAGCCTGAGCGTCAAGAGTTCATTTTCATCCCATGCCTACTCCACATGAGTTAATGCTGGGAAATGTAATATTTGACATTTGGCAATGTTGGATTTGACATTTTAATAGAAAATAACAGCTTTTTGAATGTGGGAACAATATGGATCTCAGCCTTCACTTAATTGATATGAAGGGGGATTTTAAAACAAACTCGATTATTCATGTGAGAATGATATATCCATATTTACGACAAAAATAGGTAAACTACGAGGGCATTTGAAATTAAAACAGTGAAGTTCAGTATAATGCTTTGTATTAAATCATTGATGTCAAAACATTTTCACTTTTTGACACAGTCCCCTCAATTTATTCACGTCTTCCAACGCGAAACTAATGTCTAGATTCCATCAAAAACTTTTTCGGTTGCTCTAGCAATCAGTCATGCACCATTGCTTGAAGCCCGCTGTCAGAGATGTGATCAGTGACTCTTTTTGTGGCCCGAAAATATGATAGTCGCTTGAAGCCAAGTCAGGGGGGTCGAAGGGGTGGGTAAACTTACAATAGAGGCGTTCCAGCTCAAGTGGTCAAATTTTCGTCACATTCGTTGGGCTTCAGACTCCGATTTTCTTGAACAAATTATTGCATGCTGGCAATCAAGACTTATGGAAAAATTCAAAATGTTGGCACTCTTGTTCTAATGGATCTCGAGATATGCGGCCCCAAACTTCGCCCCCTAGAGGAAAAGTGACCAATAGGGTTAATGCCCTATCTTCGGTCCTATTCGAGCTAGAGACGCGTTTTTGGACTCTAAGTAAAGCTGAGACCACGTTTAATCCCATTATTAAATGCATTTTCTGGAGCCTTTATTAGAAATTGGGTTATGCAATTCCTAAAATGGTAAATATTGTCGAATTTTGCACGCAAATTATTAGCACTAAGATGCATTGTAACACCACAATCTTTCGTAAAATTGTAGACTAAAGCAATAGCAATTTAAGAACTAAATTTCAACTTTCTGCGTTTTTTGAAACAGCTTAAAATTAAATTCGAAAAGTTAAAAATTGCCTATATTCACCAACTTTGGCGGTTCGTACTTCCTGTTTTAAACATGATATAAATTTGTACCTATTGTCAAATGAAAGCTCTGCAAGCGCTTTTCAGTGATACTTGCACTGAATATGGTTGACTGTTCAGTAGCATATGCATTGGTCTAGTTTCTTAACCAAGATTCCCATCGTTGTAATTTCAGTCATTCTTTTCGTTCGGGAAATTGCACAATTCAAAGTTTCAAAAAAATACACAGGCATGAAAAGTAAAAGTAACAACACGAGTTGAAAATCACTGAAAAGCACTTGGAGAGCTTTCATGTGACAATAGGTACAAGTTTATATCATGTTTAAGACAGGAAGTACGAACCGCCAAAGTTGGTGAAAATAGGTAATTTTTGACTTTTCGTATTGAATTTTAAGCTGTTTCAAAAAACGTAGGAAGTTGAAATTTAGTTCTTAAATTGCTATTGCTGTGGTCTACAATTTTACGAAAGATCGTGATGTTACAATGCATCTTAGTGCTAATAATTTACGTGCAAAATTCGGCAATATTTACCATTTTAGAAATTGCATAACCCAATTTGTAATAAAGGCTGCAGAAAATGCATTTAATAATGCGATTATACGTGGTCTCAGCTTTACTAAAGTCCAAAAACGCGTCTCTAGCTCGAATAGGACCAAAGATAGCGCCTTAACCCTAATGGCCACTTTTCCTCTAGGGGACGAAGTTTGGGGCCGCATATCTCGAGATTCGTTACAACCAGAATGGCAAAACTTGGAATTTTTTTCATAAGTCTTGATTGCCAGCATACAATAATTTTTTCAAGCAAATCGGAGGCTGAAGCGCAACCACCCCTTGATCACTTGAGCTGGAATGTCTCAATACAAAAAATATCATTTTCTCGTGAAAAATAAGACTTGGTGAAATGGTAGTTTATTTGATACGCAATTTTTAGATGATCATTAATTTACAATATGTGCCCCATCTTTCTCTATGACCTTCTTCCACCGCTTGGTGAAAGATAAAGCTAGCCTTTTCAGCAAAGCGAGGTCTAAGTTCTTCCATTCTTCTTTGACTTGTGTTTGGGATGACAAAGAAAGGTGACAAAGACGCAGAAGTGGTTCAGAGACAACGATGTGGACTCCATTCTTCCCGCTGAATGAACTGGGTATAGTCCCGATCTCAATCCTATCTGGGCAGTCGTGCAAGAGGGTGTGAGGCAGCCCCAACCCAAAACGATGATGGGAATCTCAAATGTGAGCAAAGGAGAATGGAAGGTCTTGGACCCCGCTTTGCTGAAGAGACTAGGTTCGGCTATGACCAAGCGGCTGAAGAAGGTCATGCAGAAATATCAGGCAGATATTGGATATTAATGATTGTCTAACAATTCTCTATCAAATAATCTACCTTTTCACCACCTAAGTCCTATATTTCGTGATAAAATAATATTTGTAATGTGTACCTTTCTTTTTAGAACCCCCATCCCCCTTAGCATGGTACGTTTTTCATCTTTGAAAGCCTCCTGATTACACATGCAACCGTTTCATCAAATATTCCAGGATAAATCTTACCTATTTTCTTAAAGCATAGTTCTTAAAAACAAAAATTAAGTGATTCTCTTGCTTTTCCTTAGCTATATCGCCCCAGTGTATGTGACCCCAGCTTACACGGCCCGAATGACTACACAAAAGATAAATTTCCTGACCTCAGACAAGCTTGACATCTTGGTGAACGGGCCCAAGGACTTCGTCGTGAAAGGAGCTGCTGGAACAGGAAAGACTTGGCTCCTTCAGGAAAAGATCAGGAACATAGCCATGTCCTGGTTCGAAGATGGACCCATCTCGGACAGAGATGAAAAGATCTTTCTCCTCTGTCGCCAGGAACTTCTATACCAGCATTTTTGTGAGACTCTTCCCGATCTCCTTTTCGTGTCCATCATGGCCGTGCTCAATAGATGGATAGATGAAACAATGGAAGAAGAAGTGAAACGGAGGGTAAGGCAGATTGTAAAGAAAAACTTCATAATTTGCAACTTAAACGAGACAGCGACAAAAGTATGGGATGGCGAACGTGCGAATAGTGAGGTGAAGGAAACAGTTGCAGCAGCATCCCTTGAGGACAAATGTATACAGAATCAGGCATTCCACTTCAAATGTCATGCCTTGAGGATCAAGCATGCAACATGGGAAATATTCCTATTCTATAGGTTTCTCCAACACTCCATCGCCTCACTCCGGCTTGATGAGGCAGGGAAATGGTCGCTCAAAGCCCAGATCATCCGACGTCTCTTCAACTCGTTCACTCCCGATATTAACGCCTTAAACTTCTTGGAAGCAAGTATCAATATCATGGCTTTTAAGGAAGTGAACCACCCGAACGAGCTGGCTAGCGAAGAATCTGTGGGTCTCTCAATGCTGGGATTGAGTCATCGGCTATCTGAAAGCCTTTCCCTGGTGATGGAAGTACCAGAAACGAAGCAGCCTTCCGTACTTGTGGAGATGGAGAAGATCCTCAAGACACGGGAGCCCCCTTTCTATCACATATTTGTCGACGAAGCTGAAGACTTCAACATTTTATATGATGACCACTGGTTGACGTCACTCCGCTCCCTCCACAAAGGAGGATATTTTTGGCGAACATATGACCCGCTTTCCTTGACAAATATGCCTGACTCGTTGAAAAAGGAATTGAAGGGTGCTCATTCCTTTTTCACAGTCTTAAGGAACCCGATATCCGTGTTACTCACATGGGCCAATAACATCTCGCCCGAGAGGGACTACAACTTGTTCCTGACTGGTACACATGACCGAACGTATAGAAGGGAAGAAATTCGAGCAGGGCATATTATAAAGGGTCCCAATGTGGAAAAGTGTCATGTATCCAGTTCTCTTCTAGCCGATAAGATCCTAGGGGTTTTAAGAGACAAGTTCGGGAGTATGACACACCCTGGATACATCGCCGTCCTCTTCGCCGAGGCATCAGACTTCCTTGTTCACGGAGTACGGCTGATGGAGGAAATTGAGAAGAAGCTCGAAGTTTCTTCTACCATCCCCCGCCTCGTTGTTAAGTATGCCGGAGACTTCAAGGGCATGGAGGCCCCCATCGTTTTCTTGGTCACTAATGAAAGAGCGAGAAAGAGAGAATCCTTCTACATGGGAGCATCTCGAAGCACTTCCTACCTCATTCATTTTGATATGGAGGCCAATCAGGATGAGGACGATGCTGCGCATAGGGAGTTCTTCGAGTTCGCCCTGAAAGGCTTGCCAGAGAATGCGGCTGAGGAAGAAAAGGAGATTGCCATAAGACAATGGCGTCATGCGAATTTCATTTCGTAGGCATATATGGATTGGATGGCATTAGAAATGAGGGAAAAGAAATAGCCATAGGGCGTTTATTTTTAACTCTTCCTTAGGAAAACATTCGAAATGCTTTTGAAGAACAAGTTTAATTTTTTGAGAAATCCCTTTTCGAGCAAGGCCTGTTTTTCGGTCCTCGGGAATCGCGTTCGAAGCATAATGGAATTGTCTTCGTTCTCCAAGGAATTCCCGAAATCCCATCCACTCTCCCCCTGGAGGGCCTCAATGTTATTATGCCTGCAGTATAATGTAAATGTAAATAAATGATGGGCGAGGTCGCCCATCATAATCGCTCTCCTTGTGCTTCTGCCTCTCTCTCCCCCTCCGGAGCCCCTCAGTGTTACGACATCGGATCAATGTAGCTCATTTTCGTGGTGTGCCTCCTAAAGCCTACCGATAAAGGTTTAGTGGATGTGGTCAAAAAAGAAAGAAATAATTTCCATGTGTGGAAGTTCCACGAGCAGCCACTAGATGTGTCCTAAATACGAGGTATATATTATTCGTTTATTCCACCCTCTTCTCCTTTCTCATGTACTTTCCGTTAACAAAAGTTGGTGTTTAGCGATTCCGCATTTCTGTTAGAAAACAAAAATAGGGATCCAAGGGTCACTAAATGTAGCAACATCCCTTCGGATCATGGGTTCCAATAGTCATTCCATCTCAGGGGCTATCTGTCCACAGACATTTGAGTTGACACGTTCAAGGAATTTCGGAATTAGCTAGTCATGTGCCACACACACCTACACTTTCAGCCGAATCGTTGGGAAAACCAGCCTTGTAAACTCACCATGGGCCCAATCGACTGGAAAGTGCATAGATATGATAATTTTTGGAGGAAGAGTGATACGTCTAGGCATATTAAATCCACATATTTATTTTGGTTCCATGTTAAATATTACTGCTTGATTCGAGATCACTCCTCGAGGTAGTTTCAGCCACTTGCAAACATTGTCGAAAATGTATTCTCAGTATTAAATGAAGAAGTATTTCTGATACGTTCTGGACGAATTTGCCGATCAGGCATTGTAATAATTCCTCGTAGTATATCATAGTATAAATCTGACAAAAAGGAATACTAAAGGTACCGAACTATGCATTTATCAAATGAAGTTAATTTGAGTTTAAAATATAAGAGAAACCGACTGAAGGGACTCTTTCTGAATCTATTCCGGGCTCCTAAAGAGATATTGTAACCGGAATGCATATTGAATTTTGGGGAATCTTCAGAATAATTATTTTCACTGTTTCTTCTTGACTGTCAGACATTCCTTACCCCGTACGTTAGAATATTGAAGAGCGTACTTTCATTTCGATAAAGGGACGCACTTTTGACTGTCGGACGCATGGATGTGAGAAAAGTGCGGAGAGTTTTGCGGATCGTACGTTAAGTTTTGAAAAATGTCCATCAATATATGAAATAGGGCTCTACCAATTGGGAAAAACTTTAAGTCGGACTTACGGAGCCAGTATCCATCCATGGCATTTGTACATTGTCCGCTCGCGAGTTCGCTGAGTATTCGCTGAAGATTCAGGTTATCGATGGACCGAAGCAGGACGAAAATGTTGCTGGCACCATTACTGGCGATGTGGTCTTTGAAGAAGCACTTCGTTTGTCAAATCTGTACATCAGGATTATTTTTGTTCGTTATGATATAAACTCTCCGTTTCGTTCCCCCGTCTGTCCCTTTTCTTGGTCTATCCTGGTTCCTTCCATATGTACTTCACCCATGTTGAACTAATTTGAATATAATTTGTCCATGTTGGCAGAAGTAGCACGCTGTACCTTAGTCTCTCGTTGATGTTTATAAGTTGCATCATGAACTGTAGATCAGGTTATGGCACCAGGAGCCTGGTCTAGATTGTCCTTACATTTTTTTCTCACTGCTCATCAACTTTGTACGGTAGAAGGCTAAATTAGCAGCCATAAACCGCTAGTAAATATGTGTCATTCCACGCCAATTCGACCAGACCGTACGCTCGACCAGCACTGAATTGGACGAAAATAACCATACATGTAGCGGAACCGATTTAAAGAAACCAATTTCAGCAAATGTTGTATATCTCCCACCAATCTCTGATATATGCATTTGACTGGTGCCAATATTTGTCTCCCTGTGCCCATACTTATAGGAATTGTGAACCTGTTTTTGCAATAAATTCTCTTATAATTAAGATAGAAGCTTCATTCTGGTGTCATTTTAATTGCTAAATCGCTATCTTTAAATTAATTATAGACAATTTCCTTCAAAGATAACACAAGAAATTCCACGTGACTGAACGGTTTCATCATGCTCAATGTTGAAAAGCAAGACTTGCCACCTCCGGAATTCTTCGTTCCAATAATTTATTCAAAAGCGCGCGTTATGCCCTTTCTGAAGATACAAATTTTGAGATTGGTGCTCAATGGAGCGATGAGATATGACTATTTGACTGCAACAAAGCCCAATGATTAAGGCTGCCACTCACGGGCTCATGTAGGCTGATGGCCTGAAGTTCGATTGTTATATCAATATTTTGAAAAACTTTCTTTCCCTGAATTTACACATTTTTTTATTATTCATCACATAAACATTTGCAAATTGCGCAAAATAATATATTCCACAGATTGCCATCAGTATGTGTATTATTGCCGAACTAAAGAAGACTGACTGTAATGACATAGTTCTGCTTGAAAATTTCACCCAAGATGAAAGGGAGATTCTTGCCCGTAGAGTTTTACTTCAGCACCCAGAAAGATTCAGCAGAGGCACTGTTTGAAAAAAAAAGCATTGGGAGAATTGCTTTTTGCGCTATGCCGACCGGCAGAGGTTTTATTGTGACCCATGGAAGACACACATTAAGAGAGCTTCTATGAAGGACCGTCGGTCGCTGAAACCGGTCAAGCTGTTCCCTTAAGTGAAATATCGGTACTACTGCTACAGTGAAATAGTCATATCTCATCGATCTATTGAGGGCCAATCTCAAATTTGGTATCGTTATAAATGGCATAATATGCGCCTTTGAATGAGATATTACAAGTCTGGTTTCATAGAGGGGGAGTTGCAGATGTCTGTCGCTGACACTAGTCAAACTGTTCCGTTAAGGGAAATTTTTCGTACTAATGCATCAGTCAAGCAGTCATACCTCAATAATCCATTGAGTGACAATCTCGAGTTTGGGATCGTTAAAAAGAGCATAATATGCGGCATTTGATGGATTATTACAAGTTTGGTTTCTTGGAGGGGCAAGTGCACATATTGGTCACTGACACCGGTCAAACTGTTCCGTCAAAGGAGATTTTGGTAATGTTGCATCAGTCCAATAACCACATCTCAATAATCCGTTGAGTGCCAATCTCGAATTTGGTATCCTTAGAA
This sequence comes from Darwinula stevensoni, assembly GCA_905338385.1. Lineage (NCBI taxonomy): Eukaryota > Metazoa > Arthropoda > Ostracoda > Podocopida > Darwinulidae > Darwinula > Darwinula stevensoni. Next base: position 29,984 of record CAJPEV010002387.1, on the reverse strand, counting down.
AGGGCAAAACATCCGCTTTTGAATAAATTATTGGAACGAAGAATTCCAGAGGTGGCAAGTGTCTCTTTTCAACACTGAACATGATGAAACCGTTCAGTCACGTGGAATTTCTTGTTTTATCGTTGAAGGATTTTGTCTGTAATTAATTTAAAGATGGCAATTTAGCAATTAGTATGACACCAGAATGAAGCTTCAATCTTAATTAGAAGATAATGTATTGCAGAAACAGTTTCACAATTCCTGTATGGGCACAGGGAGACAAAAATTGGCCCCAGTCAAATGCATATTTCAGGAGATTGGTGGGAGATATACAAAAATTAGTAGAAATAGGTTTCTTTAAATCGATTCCGCTACATGTATGGCTATTTTCGTCCAATTCGGTGCTGGCCGAGCTTACGGTCCGGTCGAATTGGCGAAGAATGACCCCTATGTAATCCTTAAGTAAACCCAGTATCACTGTATTCCCTGTATTACTGTATACCCATTATTCATGGAATACGTATCATTATTATATGTATCCATATGTGCCTCTTGCGTCTTCGCCGACTAGAACACACAGCTTTGCTTGAACCAAACTCAAGCCGCAACATAGAGAAAGCGTTTAACCCATTCCACAGCTTGATTTTCTAAAAATAATTTCAACATCTGTTCATCAATTACGTCCGCTAGTAAGATTCATTCCTTGAATTTCTTGGATGTCTATCTCGAGATTCCACCATCCCTAGTTCGGGATATACTTGGCGATTTTATGGCAGCAATGAGTACCGTCACCCTGTTCCTTTCATTGTCACAAAGACCAAGTAACATTACACAGCATGGGCAAGAAACGGAGAAAAACATGACGAAACTGCGACTGATTAACCAAATGCAGAAAACAAAGTTACGTTCAACGAAACTTCACGTCGATGGCAGCAGAGGAGGCTTTTGGCCAGACTTGCCACTCACACCAGAGCAATGCAAACATGTGAGATTCGTAACAATGAGTCACTTTGGAAGCTTGGGAAACTGGATCAGCGTTTATATCACAGCCTTCTCGTACGGCAGGAAACATGGAAAGATCCCTGTACTTGGTTCCACCCACTACCGGGACCTCCTGCCTCTCTTCCTAAATCTCAGCCCGAAGGCGGATAAAGAGACTGGATGTTCCCCCAGAAATTGAGTGACACAGACATCAGTTCCCCATATGGAGTTATTCAGCCGCCATGGAGTGGCTCAGCTTTCGTCCAAGACAAGGACGTGCATCTCCAAGGATCTTTCGATGGGAAACTATTTCACAAATTTAGAAGGGACTGGATTACGGATTTCAGGTTCAACTTCAAACTGGAGCAAGATGTACAATCATTCCTTTCGCCAGTCTCGGCCAAGTACGGAAATGATTCAACATTTGTTGGCATTCACATTCGTAGAACTAATCAGATGTCACACATTATTTGGTGCAGAACCAGCATCACCGGAATTTTTCACTAGTGCCATGTCGCTTTTCGAACTTTTGTTCTCTCGCGTTGTGTTTGTCTTGGCAAGTGACGACCTAGAATGGAGCAAGGAAAACATCAAACGCGTGGATGAGAGCATGCCAATCGTCTTCTTGGAAGGAGGAGATCGGGACTTCGACTTCGACTTCTCGAACGAGTGCTCCTTCCTCAAAAAGGAGTCGGAAGGAGCTCATTCCTTACGCACTGTCTTAAGGAATCCGGTATCGGTGGTACACACCTGGACCATTGACCTTTCGCCTGAGAGAGACTATGAATTGAACCAACCCAGTGGTTCCAAGTGCTCCTGCTGCAAGTCACACTTTACCCTGAGGTTCTGAAAATGTTGCTCACTGGTGCTAATGTGACGATGAGGCATTTTAAGGAGTTATTCGTTGGTATTGTGTCGCACAAGCGCTAATTTCATTATGTGCTAAAGTCGAAGAAGTTCTTGGAAGTGGCCCGTACTGTTTCAGAATCAGTGGTATATGTACCATTAGCTAATGCTAATAGCCCATGAGCCAATCGGTGATGCTAGAGTATTGAATTTACTGGGACAGCGAAATCAGCAAAGTCGTCCTGAGTCTCATGAAAACCTGCAAAACAATAATGGCGATTGTGGCAATGAGCTCGAATATCATGATGATGGCGTTTTCGAACAAAATCTCCCTGTGTACTGTAAACTGTATGTGTATAAATCTAATGATGCGGTTCATTTCCCAATGGGTAATGCGATGAACAGAGGATGTCAAGGAGACGTTATGCTCACAATAGACGATTCAAATTTCCGCCTATAGACGGCCCGCGTAGCGGCCGCAGGCCGCTAATACTTAAAGACGGGTTCGATAGACAGAAAAATGTAGTCAAGGCGAGACGGAATCATCGCATTATTGATATCCTGGTTGGGGTGCCACCTTAGATAAGGCGTGAGAGAGATGAGAAAGCATTCCGTCATGTCAGTGATATCTACTCGCCAGTGCGTACGATCTACAGCTAAGCCTTCGTATTGCTATGCATTAAAGGACTCTTCATTGTTGAATTCTCATACTCGTCTGAATTCGTGACATTCATGACAAGTGATAGTGTAAAGTGGTTAAAATAAGCAACAGTTTTTATTAGGGAGTCTTTCCAAAATGGTGAAAGGATACCAGAGTCGTACCACCAATGATGGAAGTGAACCATCCCTCGTGTCATTGATTTACAAATTGGGAAATAATAAGGAGGAGTCCAAGAATGAGAAGATCTAAGAAGCTGAACACGACATTATCGTCATAGATCGACGTCGACGTCTGTTCAAGGTGGTCTATATCGACGAGAATGAAAATTGTGAAAAGGACGGTCCGAAACACCAAATCCTCAAGCAAATCATACCCTTTCGCCATGGAGAAACTGTTAAGGGCCTCATAGGAATTATCCTTCCCTGTTTCATAGGTGCTACCCCTATTGCCTCTATTTTGGCCTCTCGGTCTATTGACCAAGGGAGAGAAATACTAAGTTGAGGGATGATAAGATAATGTAATGCGAATGTTCTGAGAGTGAGTCTCTGCCTGATGAAAAAAACAACGGAAAATATTAATCTCTCGTGCATGGAATCCCCTTCACTCACCAAGAGCGCAGCCATGAGCTGAGTATGGGTAATGAGGGTGGTACATGCAAACAAACTGGAAAAGAACCATCACCTGATAAAGGTGATGTTTCTTTTCTCATCTCTCGCATTGTTTACTCAAGTGGAAGATTTTCTGCGTTGCTCTCGAGTAATACGAAGTTAGAGGACATTTTAACCGATTTCCAACGAAAGCCGAGGAAAAAATAAGAAGATGGTGGTTTCCCCATGAAACCGCGTCACAAAGGGTTAATGTAGTGTTTGTGTCTTCCCAAAGGCACAACAATCGCGAATATATACATTTTGTACAAATTTGATGCCTTGAAGATCCTGTAAAATACTTTCTAGCTGAGGAATAGCCTATTCAAGTGAAAGAATCCCTCATTTATCTAGGCCCAACCTCGTGGCCTAGAGTACTCAAATGGAAGAAACGCAAATGGTTGGGTGAGCCAGATGAACAAGGTGAGGCAGAATTATCCCCTCATGAAAAGTCCTTATAACCGAAGGAACTATTCGGATCTCTCAAGGTACTGTTAAAAAGCCAAGAAGTTGTTCTTCAAGAAGTCAATTTTCCAGTCGCACTTCCTCACAATGATCGCAATTGCAACAGGGGGAAAGTAATCGTGACGATAAGAACTCTGAAGAAAGTTATTTTACCAGTCATCTGTACAATGCAAATAGCGAGCTGCTCATATGTGAAGTCCCCACCATTGACCATAGCAGATGCAATATGAAGAGTGTAGACACTTGGATGGGCGCGCCAAACGAGTGATTTTGGGCAACATCGCCACCTCCCTAAGTGTCATTTGAAATCAAAGAACTGGAAGAGGTCCAAGTACATGCTCCTGACAACTCTACGGAAATTTGCATCACGTTGATCAAGGAAACACCCGTTGGGAAAACAGAAATAGGGAGAAAACGATGCCCTTTGAAAAATATTTTCAAGTGTATAGCTGAAAATAAATGCATAGAAATGGATGAACTCCCAATCCAAGGAATCCACATTAATATCTTCGAGTGTCGGTATGGAAAAAATAAAACATTGCCAAGGGAGTGGGCGAACCTGATGAAGAATTTGAGAATGAGTATTCAATTGTTGATGATATTTTGATGAGCCCAATGAAAGAGGCGATAAAGCCCTCTGTCAGTATCATGGAAACTTTAATGAAGTCCACATCAGGCGATGAGATGAACTCAAAACTTGCTGGGTTATTTCAACTGACTGAAGATATGAAATTGCTATTTGTCTCCATTGTTTTTCTTTGGGAGATTCACCACGCGAATAAAAATGCAGGCAGTCAATTAGACATATTAGACACGCATTAGAGGTGTCCAAGGAACAAATTTTGCCTCACGAAAGCGAGCATGCAGAAGTTGCTGAAGAGTCGAGTGAAAGTAAAACTACTAGTCACATTCATGGAATTAAATAAACTGTTCGCCACCCTCAAATTTGTGTGCTTGGTATACATCAACTTAGCAAGAAAATTACAATGATCTCAGGTTACCAGATCTTCGTCACCTTCACTTGGATCATGCCGAAGGATATTTTTGGCCCTTTAGCTCTGAAGATCCCAGGAAAGTTGTATGCAGAACTCAACTGATTATGTGGAAGGGTCAGAAACTTAATGGCTCATGTATTCAATGTCAAAAGTAAGTGTATTATTTTTCTTCATATTTTCGTGCAGAAAGTCGTCCAAGGATAACATTTTTTTGCTTTTACGGTAACTGCGGAAAGGCTCTCCCTGTATTGAAATAACAGAGATTGACATGCATAGGTGACCATGAATTCAGTCAACGTCTATTGCAATGGATATTGCATTTTTTTGTAGATGTAGGCATTTATTGGGATTCTCTTGATATTATGCCCCATATTACACTACAACTAGCATATCCGTGGAAAACTTCCACGAATTTCGGGTCGGCCCAGGCCATGGGTGTAAAACTTCCGGCCCTCTAGTCAATTTTGTCCGGCCTGCAATGTCCTCTTCATTTATTTTGAAAAGCAAAGACTTTTAAAACCTGTTAGCAATTGAAACTTTCGCGTAAGATTTGCCGATGTGGATTCAACCATCCAGGAAGGGTTTCATCCGGCCACCAGCTTAATCATGTTTGACATCTTAGGTCTAGGCTAAGCGTGTAGCAGTCAGGGCCGTAGAAAAGAATTATGACGCCTGGGGCAATATTCATGTAAGGGCCCCCTTTCTACTCTACCCCACTCCCCCTTACTTTAAAGACATTCAATCATCCCTTCAATGCAAACGAACACTATGCAACTGAACAATACTACATACGAGGGATTTCTCAACAGTTCTGCCAGTAGCCCACAAGTCGTCATCGGAAGCGGCCACAAAGTCCTACTTTAAGGCTACTGGCAGAACTTTTGAGAAATCCCTCGTATATCATACGGTGTGGGGACCCATCCCTAGCCTGGTATCCCTGGGATAATAGCCCCTCCCCCCCCCTCCCTCTCTACAGTCCTGAACATTGTCGAAAATCCACGAGTTAAGTCAGCGACCCCTTGAACACATTATACGTCTTGCGCAACCCTCTCCCTTCCCTACCCTCGAGGGTGTTCACACCTACGATACGGACTTTATTGAACGGTACTCTTATCCTGTATCCATCGCGTCCTTGGTGGAGATGGACTCTACCGACGATACACATACTTTTCTTGTACGCCTATGAGTGGAAAATACGCTGGAGAAACGGGATAGTTATTACGTGGCCGAGGTATCTTTTCTACCCAAGGATATGAGCTTTTGATCAATCCCAACCAGATGGAATCCCACCACTTTTACCCTGGAGAGTTACTCTCCTTGTGAGAATGCCGATCAATGCGAAGACGGGGTTCCGATCGGTGAAGGGGCCGAGGGGCCGAGGGGCCGAGGCCCCAATGAGGATAGGTGGGGAAATCTCATCCCGGCGAGGGAGTCATTCTTCTTCCAGCGGGATGATAGGCTACTCAACGTATTATAAGGGGGGGCGTTTTACACGTCCCCACGGGAAAGCCAGCATCAATGTTTGAACACCCCTGCGTAGGGTTAGAGTAGGTGTGTAAGACGTACAAGTTCTCTCTCGCCCATTCTCGAGATAGGATCTGACAGATACAATGACCAAAAATAAAGTGCGAGATCTGGAGAGTGAGACAGATACCCAGCGGAAGAATTGAAGCAGATTGAAGAAGGCCGCGCGCATGGCACTTAGACGTCCAAACATGGCCAGTCCATCACGTAATGGCATAAAACGAAGGATTTTTTCTGACTTCATTTTAATGGCTATATGATGTACCGCAGGCAAAAAGAAATGTAATTTTCGTCGCACACATGTCTATCTTTCGTTTGATGGGTCACTCTCCTCCGAAAACTCAAGATTAGCCCCAGGAGGAAGAGAAAAAAGAAACAAACAATGAAATTCACATCTGCTAAAACGAATTTCATTGATCTCCGCGATTTCAATTAGATGGAATTTCAACTTTTTCTGGATGATTCTGTGCTGAGAAAGGGAGATGAATGCCATATTTTGATCATGTTGATGCTCTCAGAGAAGAATACGAAGAGGTTGAATTTCGTTGCGAGAAGGGGCTAAAGAAAAGTTATAAGCACTACCGGAGCGGGTGATTGGAGAATCATTCCTTATCAACAGGGGCCTTGATAAGGAATTACTCTCCAATCACCCGCTAGCGTGCCAATTGACACATCTGGTTTATGACCTGGGCAGCAAGAAATAATGTATTGAGGCTGCATACATCTAAATGCGTCTACAAATGCGGAAAATTGCGCCGAATGACACGCTTTAGTATGCCGAGGTTCATGACACATTGTGTCCCCTCGGCGACGGCCAGGACACCCGTTTCTGTCATTAGACACACTGAAAGTTTTCGGCGAAATTTCCCGTGACGAGAATCGATGGGGGCTGTGTATTGTAAATAGCCGCAGAGAAGAGTGGAATCCTGGTTCATCTGCTAAGTTATGTAAAAGTTCAGTAGTCTTAGGAGAGAACAGCCGGAATAAGGAAAGCCAAAAGAAGCAGAAGTTCTAAGACTGTCCCTACACCATCCGTAATTTTTTTTGTAAATTTGTTTCTTTTCTGCTTTCCTTATCTGAACGACTTCATGAAGTTGTAGGAATATCGGTTTAGCGCTACAACCACCTTTTTACCAGCTGGTCTTCTCTTTTTGACATACATAGTTTTTTAATTGGGAAGTTTATCAAATATGATTGCTCATCTCTCTCATTATGTTGGAGTTATTTTTCTAACTCATTTCTAATATAGGATATGGAAAGGGGTTATGCATGTGCAGCATCCGGTACTTGCAGAGCAAAATCGGCCTCTAGTGATTTTGCCTTCGGAGCGGCCTTACCAGCTAATCACGACCATATTAGTTTGAGGATGGCCATAGATAACACATTGGAGTCATGAGAATTGTGGACTACATTGAATCACTCGATCCGAAGGGACTCTCTCCTTAGGTTTCTCTTTTGCTGTTCGTGTTTTGCTTTCGATTTATGCAATCAGGTAGGGTGTTTGAGTGCGCGTGAGTTAGTGGCAATAATAAAATATGAGAATGAGACGAGATATGCTTGAAAGACGCGAAACTATATGGTATGAAAATATATGTAAAAAGATGCCTCGTATATACCACGTTGCATGTCAGCCAGAATGTTCATGACTGAACATTTGACATGGAACTCAATATTGCGTGAACCAAAAGTCCTGGCACACACGTAGGTTGGCATATTTATTTCATTATCCTAAGAATGAACAACAAACTTAAAAAAGAAAACTATAAATTTTCCATGATCACAAATGTGTTACTGTACAAAAACTATGAAGTCAGACCATTTTTATCGACTTTAAAATTTTTCAAAGCGAAAAAAATACTAATGGACTTTTGGGTCACCCGATACAAAGTGACTTTTTTCTCGTCGCTGAAAATGAGGTTTTGATCCTGCTGATTGAACATTTGTCGTATCGAAAATTTGCTTTCATTTGCAGTGCCATAAGTGCATACTTACATATAATATGGTTTGGGCGTGAAGTACCGCCTCGTTTTTTTTTTTTGCTCCGGTATGCATGACCAATTAATTCTTGTCATCTTCATCCAGATAAATTGAATTATATTCCTTGTCGATGGTGGAAGTTCTCCCTGATTTTCCTTGAACATGTAGAACATGTTCATTACAAGAATGACTGGTGAATCTAAATGCTTCGGAGATGCCAGCTTGGTGGAACGAGATGTTGAACGATATCTCACAGTACTGCTTCAAGATTTAATTAGTGTATTTCTTGGAGATTTGACTGAAATAGTCCATGAATTTAAGGTTGAAAGAATGCTTGTAGATTTCGATCAAAGAATGGATGAAGATTTGGTTCGAGGAATGGTTGAAGATTTGATTCAAAAAGTGATGAATCAGTTAATTGAAACGACGGTTGAAAAGAGTATCGGTTCCCAGTGGCTGAGGGACGCAAAGGATTTTGTTGGAAGCACGTTCCCGAATCGGGAGGAGGCGATTCAAGCCATCCCACCAATCGGTGATGGAATGCAATCATCGCTTGTCTCTTTCCTCCTGGAGATGGGGAAGAAACGCGGAGAGTCAATGTTCATCGTCTACAATCGAAACATGAAGCAGTTAATGAAAAGTCGTTTCTATGGTGGACTATACGAGGGATATGAACTTATTGAACCATCCGATCACGACATAATCATCATAGATCGGCTCCGCGGTTTCTTCTTCGTGAAAGTGATCTACCTTGATGAAGATCAACAGGAACTAATTAGCGATGCAAGATTTCAAAGAATTCAAGAAAAATATGACGGGGCAAAGAAAGATTTTGATAGTCTCAAGGCATTGTTGAAGGAGGTTGGGATGGAGAGCAACCAAGTGAAAAAATGTTTTTCCCTTCATTTCCCCATCGTCGCATTTCCCCGAATTCGGAAGGAAGAAAGACAACCTTACAATGCACTGATATTGTATGAAGAGGACTGTCAGTCCTTAGAACAGTTTGAGTCTTGGTGGAAGGAACATATCATCAATCAGAAGAGAAGCAAATTTGAATTGAATTCAGAAGCTCACCTCACCCTCTTGGCCATGTAAGAGACCTCTCATCTAGTTTTATATTTTAAATAATGTTTTTCAACATGCAAGGAAAAGGCTCATCTGCATTTTGAGTAATCTTTTAAAACATTTTTTACTTGAGATAAAATTGGGACTGGGAAACTGAGGGGGAAAAAAGTTATCCCCATTCTCTTAACCTGTCAAAGACCCTTTAGGTAAAGATTAGGGGGAAAAGCAATGAAATTCGGATGAAAGATAATTTTTTTTTATTCCCTGAGCTATTTTTTTACTCGTATGCCCAAGGATAGGTATTTTGTCTACATGGTGTCCACAAAGTCGCGCCTCATAGGGAAATAGTATTTTAGTAACTTAATTTAATTAATATAATTTTAGAATTATATTGAATTATTGCAGGAAATCATGGCACTGAGCTTACACGAACGCACATAGATCATTTTGTTATGTGGACGTGAAGGGTGGTCATGAAAAAGAGTTTTAGATGAATTCAATAACAATACTCCAGGAAAATCAGTGAACCAGTCCTCAGTAGCAAGACTATTAAATAAATTCCAGACAACAGGATCAATTATTGACAAAGCACGTGCTGGTCGTCCTAGTGTTGCGGATTTCGTTCGAGAAGCGATCATTGCAAAGGTTCATGCAAGCCCGAAAAAATCCATTAGACGAACATCTGTGGAGTCCGTGATTCCAAAGAGCACCGTACACGAAGTGTTGAGTAAATGCAAATTTCATCCGTACCAACTGCAGCTCCTCCATCACCTTTCGGAAGACGATCCAGGCAGACTCGTCGAAATCTGTTCATTGTTTCTTGAAAATATTGAGGCAGATCCAACCTTATTAAAGGGTATTTTGTTTTCTGATGAAGCCAATTTTGTTGTGAACGGAGAAGTCAACAAGTAAAATAAAATCGTCGCTATTCGTCCCAGGGAAACCTCCCCTGGTATGCGTCAAGTAAGGACCAAGGCGCTGATGGAGTGTTGGTTTGGTGCAATATATGAAATGATCACATGCTCGGACCATTCGTTTTCGGTGACACCGTTAACGCAGAACGGTACTTGACTGTTAGGAGGTGAGTTAATGCCGCAACTTGACGAGCTCGGTGCGAAGCCAAAGTGGTTTATGCAAGATGGCGCACCACCACACTCTGCGTTAGCTGTCCGTCATTGGTAGGATGAAAAACCTTACAAACAGGTGGCTCGGTCGAAGAGATACTGTGGAGTGGACACCAAAATCCCCAGACATAAATCCCATGTATTTCGCTTGTCTAGGGATATTTGAAATCGCAAATTTATTCAGTGAAACTAACAGGTTTGGAACATCTCAAGCAACGAATTCGAGATGAAGTCAGCTCCATCAGCCTGAAACCTGATTTTCCGTTTACAAACATGTTGTGAGATTGGTGGGACGCATTTCGAACAATTGATGTTAGCATCCTGTCAAATGAATGTTGTTTTCTCTATGATGCGCGACTTTGTGGACACCCTGTATATTTAGTCATTTCAGGTTTAGCTGTGGTGAATTTCCTTAGCCTGGATGAACTCAGCCTGTTCTAAAATATATATATATTTTATACAGTATTGCGATGAGAAAGGCGGCTATGACAAAAGGAGCTGCTTCAGACTAGATATACGAATTTCGGAGGGTCTTGATGTCACAGATGAGTAATTTATTCCTCAATATCAACGATTAGTTTAGACTTCCTGGGCTTCTCCCGTCCAACGCTTAAGTGCCGGTATGAGCCAAAAACTTGACGGAATGGGAATTTCGTATTATTTGTCATTAATATGTATTGCGCGAAACCTCATACTTATCTTCCTTCGACATGGCAAGTTCCTTTCAACCAACCAACCAGACTCCAAAGAGACAAATGGAGGCCAAGCGATCACTTTTTATCTACAGATGAAGTGTAGACAAAACCGTAACCGTTGGTAACCCCAGTTCCCTTAAATATAAATACATTCAGGTAGCAAGCAATAGGCTAATGAAAAGGAAACTTGTTGAGCATTTACAGCGACGATCAGGTAAACGTGCATTTGGGCCACGTAAATATCTGCTGGCAATTACCTGTGGCAAGTCTTCGAAAAGCTTCAATCGGATCCTTCGGACGTAATCGAATTCATGTATATCCACCCTCCAGAATCTTTTAGTACACAAAAGTTACCCTTCTTAGTGTGTCCGTTATTTCTATTGTTACATTTAAAATGTATTTTTCTATTCAATTTTAAAGATTTGGGGCGCCTCATTATGCGACACAAGTCCTGGACAATGAGAAAACCGACTGCAAGTTTCTCACTGCGAGGGAAATGGAGATTCTCGTTTTGGAGCCGACAAAGTGCGTCATAGAAAAGGCATCAGAAGTTCAGACGATGAAGCTGGTAAAACAGAAGGCCCGTAGTATCATAACGAAATGGTTCTACGAAAGACAAGTTATCGAGCCACAGTGTATCCTCCTCCTTGGTCCCTCTGAAGAGGTTATCAAAGAATTGGAAAACACAATGCCGGAATTGATCAAGAACTCTGCGATGGCTGCATATCGCACATGGACGAACAAGTCCTTCGAGGAGAGGAGAAATATGGTTTCTTCTGTCATTCAGAGAAGCCTCACGTTCTGTACACTTTCCTTCATTGATATGATGAATAAGAATGGTGGACAACACGAAGAAAGTTCTGAAAATAAACCCTTGGCTGGCCATAGCTTGAAACTGCATAGCAGCTTGAGCGAAATAAAAAAAGAGCTAGAGAGCTTGAGTGAAATTAAACTTTTATGCAGATTCATAGAAGCTGAGCCGTCAGGTGATGATCACTACATAACATCATCCTACGAAAAAGACCCCCTGGAAATGAAGGAAATACTTAAGGGCCTCATGAGAATTTCCCTTCCCAGTTTTGTCAGTGCTGTTTTTTCGTTTGACGAATTGGAAAGAAGCAGAAAAAAGAGAGCTGCAATCGCGTGTGAAGAAAGCCAACCCCCTGAGGAAAAGTTTCCCATTCTAGAAGATACTTCAAATATAAATGTCCTGATCAACAGCCTGATGAAAATAAGAAAAGAGGTCATGGAACTAATGGAAATGAATTTGTTGTGCAGCTTCATGGAAGATGAGCAGTCTGATGAGGATGGTTGTGGAACTGTATCCTCTCATGAAGACCCCATAGACTTGAAGAAGTTACTGATGACCCTCGTAGGAATTCTTCTTCCCAGTTTCAAAAGTTCTACTATCTCTGTTCGGGCCCCTTGGTATATCGATCAATGGGAAAGAAACAGACAAGAGAGGGATGATAAGATAAGGGAACGTGAAGATTCTACGGGGGAAAGTGTGTCTGGCAAAAAAGCTGAGGAAAATGATGAATCACTCGTGCATGGGGTCTCCTCCATTGACCAAAGGAATCGCCATGGACGAAGCATGGATAGTGAGATGGTATCTAGTAAACACTCTGAGATAGAACCATCACCTAATGAAACGTCTTTAAAGTTAAAAGAACTGCAGAAAAGCATGATGAAAATTAAATTGCTCACAAGTTACTTTAATGCAGTCTTCCTCCGTCCCAAAACGAACAAAACTCACGGAGACGGGAATAAAGGAAGAAATGATGATGAAGGGGCTGATGAAGAAATGACTGGTGAAGACATCATACAAATAAATAAATCACCGATTTATCCGCTCTTCTCGAGCGGCCTAGAAGTCTCAAATAAAGAGGATGACGAAACCATTGAAGAAACTAAAAAAAAGTTATCACCCCATGAGAAAGCTTTAGAAATGAAAGAACTACTGAAAACTCTCAAAGACCTGCTGAAAAGCCTAGAAGTATCCCTTAAAAAAGGCGGAAATACCATTCCCTCCGACCATCCTCCTGGAAGGTCCGTAGATATGGGCGAACGGGAAGATGTCTCGAAAGCAGTTCCCCTAAACTCCTCAGAAACAGCGCATCATAGGAATAACCATTTCCAAAAAAGAAATTGTGAGAATTTGGGGTGTAACAGTGAATATTTTGGGTCGGAATCTATAGCTGGGAATGGATCCATAGAAATGGATGAACCCCGCTCTCAAGGGATTCCCATTTTTGAGGAAGAGTGCAGGAATGTAAGTAACACTGATAAGGGAGCAGGTGAACCGGACGAAGAAAATGATGATGAATATTCACATTTTGATGCTCTTTTGATGCGCAGCATGGATATGATGAAACCCTTTATCAGTTTCATCGAAGCTGAACTGAAGCCTACATTAGGACAGGACATGGAGCAGATTCGGTTCTCACAATGGAGTGATGAAATGAAACTCCTTCACCTCTCCATTGAAGCCCTTTTGGATAACGCCCACATAGATATAACTGCAGGCAGAGGTAATCGGCCGACTGAACATGCAGACAAAGTGTCTGAGGAACAATCCCTGCCACATAGAAACGTAAATGCGAGTATGCAGAAGTTGCTGAAGAGTCAGATGGAAGTGAAAGTACGGGACACCTTTAAAGAAATAAAGAAACTGATAGCGAAACTCACGAACGCGGTTTCGTTGAAGAAGGAGAAGAGAAATAAAGCAATTAGGGATCGTGCAGAAATCAGGAAGCTGCACATTCCGAAGCTGCAAAAATTGCAGGAAGAGGGGAAGAAATTTGATCATATTTTGGTCCTTGATTTGCATGAACTCAGCAAGAATTGCAATGATGTCTGGTTTCAAGATCTTCGTAACCTTCACTCGGATCATGCCGAAGGATATTTCTGGCTCTTTACCCCTGAAGATGAGCTTCCAGGAAAGTTATCTGCTGAGCTCAACTGTTCACACGGAAGTAAAGGTTGGAATTGTTATGGTGCTTCAATAATCATATATTCACAGCCATAAGTAATTGTGCCGTATTTCCCTAGATATTCAGAAAGGAAACTATGATTTTTTGTAAGTGGGCGGAAACTTTGAATAATTGCCTTTCATTGCTCATCCAGTAACTGTGGAGTGTCTCTTTCATCTAGCATTGAAATGACGGATATTGGCATTCATAGTTATTTCTTTAACACAGTTTACATGGGAATGGTGTATATCTTCTGGAGGATCGGAAATAAGTTAATATGCTGATTTCACTCCGTGGGAGCATTTCATATTCATTTAAAGGGGGATAAGATACATGAATCTGTTTCGGTGGGTCACGTGGAAGGATCCATAAAATGAGTACCAGTTAACTCTCTTTTAGCTGCAATCATTCAGCCATCTTCACCCTTTTGTGGGACTTGGATGTGTCTATCTCATGTCGGCATAGAGTATGCGTTGAGGAGGGAGTGGGGGATCTCTATTTCGACACTGAAGGGTTGCTGCCATGCTAATTCAAGGGAAGCTTTAGTAATCGAATGGCAAATTCTCATTATTTCGCATGCGCCATTTGGTTAACGCATGCGCACAGCATATTGGGACTTCGCTTAGACTTTTTTCATTTCAATATTGAACCATTGTAGATTCAACGTTGATGAAATTAATTTGGAATTTGGAATCAATATTAACAGGCCAATGTTGTTTCAACGTCGCCTGTGTTGGCTTCAACCATTTAGTCAATATTGATTCAATGAGAGTCAATTCCCGTAAAGCATGTGGCGCTCAGTGTTTGTGTGAAACTACCTCGTCGTTGCAAAGTTATTGGAGAGGAATTGAATTGCGACTATGGAGTGAATGACGAATGGCATGAGTTGACGTCACATTTTACTCGTACGATATGTATTGATATAATACTCGCAGTAATCCAGCAGGCCCAAACAATGAATTGGATAATTCGGAAGAGATGGAACGTCATCAGAGGAACATACACATGGTAGACTTATCCTTATCTCAAGAACGAACGTACATGACATTCGACTCGAATTTCCAATATAGTAACACTATAATGTTAGGAGCTCTCTCCGGAGAGTAGGTGGACTGTCTGGTAGGCGGAGAACGCGCCGAACTTGTGTTTCGGAGTTGAGAAAGAAGCTCCAGCCATTTCATCACGCAATATTACCTTAGTTTTCTCATTCATTCTCTTGTTTTCGTCCTTGGGAAACGTCTGCTTGTAGAGGTCCCGGTACCCTTTTCCTAAGAACGGGTTGCTTCGGGTTATTTCGCTTCAAAAGTGACTTCAATTTGAATATATTTTTTGCATTGAGAGACGTTGTGAGAGCATTCCCCGGTTAAATAATCACTTCTGGGCATCGATAACTAGAGTTTTTTGCTGAAGCACTTTTTGGAGATATGGTATATTCCCCTTCAATGATATACATGTTTAACTCCTGGGAATATATTCACAAAAGCAATGATTCGAAATGAAAATAGAAGGGTTTTCCAATTATTAATTTGAATTGTACAGTATATAACTTCTCCGCTACTTCATTACTAAAATTTTCGTGGAGGAATGGGTACTCAGAATACTTATTTATATTTCCTCTAAGCGATGCGTAAGTAACCGATACTGAGCTAAATTTTGTCTATTTTTCATTCCAGTTGTGACCAGGATTGATCGAAGTAAGCCAACTAAAGAAACAACGTGGCTCTATCAGGCGGAACAATTCATCAAGGAAACGTATCGTGATTGGGAAACTGAAAAGACAACCCACTTGGTCCCGTATGTCGAAGACAAGGAAGAATGGATAAGGAAAGTTGAGCACAATGCAGGAGAAAAAGCTGAGCGATCTCTTATTATAACCCTCTATCAGCTTGGAAAAAATAAGCGGTTACCAATGTTCATTACCTATAACCGTAATTTTTCCCACCTCATCAAAACGAAGGATGTGGGCGGTGGCTCGGAAGGCATCATGACAGGAGAACATGATGTCGTCATGATACATCGAGAGTTAGGTGCAGTCTTCATGCAAGTGAAGAATCTGGACACCAAGTCAAGTAAGGACAAACCTAGCAATGCAGTGAAAAACCGGGAAGGCATAACAAATAAGGCACGCAAGAATGCAGTTAAGAGGAATATAGATGCGGCCGAGGAACAGCTCAAGAAGGATGTGAAGAGTCTGAAAGCTGCCATTAAAGAAAGCGGTGTGGATGGCATAGACGTCTCGCTCTGTGTAATAGCACTTGTGAATGTAAAGAGAGCTGAGGTTGAAAGAAAACCAATCCATGACATTCAACCACCCATTGTCTTTCTTTGCGAAGAAGACCTCAAGTCTGTGAAATCGATCGAACAATGGTGGAATGATCACCTCCTTTCCAAGCTGCAAAGTTCCATCGATACCAGAATGTATCTGAAACTTCTGGCAATGTAAGTTGTTTCGAAGATACGTATTTACGAGGGAGATGGTAGAATGAAGTTTTCCGCACAAAATTCGATGGCACTTAAGAATGTCTGTAATCTTCAGCTTGTGTAGCGTACTCATGAGATCGAATGATTATTTTTCTCCCTCCGGAAAAAAAACCCAATGAAACTAATTCAAGCATGTAAGCCTTCGATTGCCCTATCTTGATCTTTTTTTCTGGGAAGTTCAGTGATCATCTCCAAAGCAGAAGTATGTCCTAACTCGAGTCTGACCACCAGACTCTCTCACGAAATACATATACATGTAACTTGTAAAGGTTACTACTACGTATAATGAACAACATCCATGAAACTGTCTTAGTTTCTGGGACGTACACGGAATTCAGTTGAATATCAATACTGCACATGTTTATGGATTTCCCAGAGAAACAATTTAGTCGGTATATTGAACGCATGTACATTTCAGAATATTCCAATTTCAGAATGGAATTGTTCTTAGAAAGTGTAATATGGGCTTTCACTTATGTGAAATATCGGCGCTAATACGTTGAATAACCTAATATTTAGGTTTATTATATACATGAACCCTGACATGTTACACATTTGACAGAAGTAGCCTCTGGACCTGGAAATCCCTTAAAAGGTTAACGCAGCAGTTCTCAGTTTGTGAGGCACATGAGGGACATGAGGGCATAAGGGAGGAAAGATCTCACCGAGATAAGGACTTTAACATATTCGTGTTTTTTATTACATTAATACATTTTCTAACTTTTCATCTCTCTCGCCTTTCTTGAAGGGGCGCGTCGCGCGCGCGATAACGTGGCAACTCTGATATATCTGCAAGGTATATTTTAATCATATATGCTGGATGCTATTTTAGAAACGGTACCTTTTGGATATTTGAAAGACGTTCGTTTCCGACGCACCCGTTCCAGAAAATATTTCCCAATGAATACTTGTATTTTCAGCGTAGCGAGAGGGAAGAAATGGTTCTTGTTTATTTTGTTTAGATACATCGCGCCGGTGTACGCTTCCCCGGCGCACACTGCCCGAATGACGACGCAGAAAATCAATTTCCTGACCGCAGACAAGCTGGATATGTTGGTGAACAAGCCAAAGGACTTTGCGGTGAAAGGGGCGGCTGGAACGGGGAAAACTTGGCTCCTTCAGGAAAAGATCCGGAACATCGTCATGTCCTGGTTTCAACATCAATTCATCGAAGATAAGGACGAGAAGATCCTTCTCGTCTGTCGTCAAAAGCATCTTTACTTGCATTTCTGTCGAACCCTTCCCGATCTCCTTCTAACCTCCGCCATGGCCATGCAAAACAGATGGAGACATGAAATACAGGAAGGAAACGAGAAACAAAAGGTAATGAACATTATTAAAAAGAATCTCATCATCTGCAGTGCGGACTATAGCGACATAGAAGTATGGGCGGATGAGTGTGGGGGGATGGAGAAAAAGGGCGAAACAGAATCCCTGGAGGATCTCCTGACGAGAATCTGGAATGCAACCTGGGAAATATTCCTTTTTTATCGATTTTTTTGCCATTCAGTCGCGTCTCTCCCACTTGAAAGTGGGCGGAGATGGAAGCTCAAAGCCGCCATCATGCAGCGTGTCTTCCGCACCTTTACTCCTGACATCAACGCATTACTCTTTTTGGAAGAAACCATCAGACTCATCGCATTTAAGGATGTGAATCACCCTCTACAGCTTATTGGCGAAGGATCAGTGGGTAAATCAATGCTGGGAATGAGTCATCGGCTAACTGAATGCAATGTCTTGATGAAGAAACTGCCCTCGAGGAAACAGCTCGCCGTAGTCGCGTGCGTGGAGAAGATCCTTCGGATCCGGGGGCCCCCTTTCCACCACGTCTTCGTGGACGAAGCCGAAGACTTGTGTCTTTCATTCCAAGACCACTGGTTGAGTTCGCTCCGTTCCCTCCAAAAACAAGGAGGATACTTCTGGCGGACCTACGACCCCCTTTCCACGACAGTGAGTAAGATGCCGGATTCGTTGAAAGAAGAGTTGGAATGTGCTCATTCCTTATTCACGGTGTTAAGAAATCCCGGATACGTTTTCCACTCCTGGACCACTAACCTCAAGCCCGAGAGAGACTACGATATGCAATTTCCCGGCACAGTCGACGCTATTGAAGATAATAGCGTCAACTATTGCTATTCCAGGGATGAAATATTCTCGGGTCACGATTCACAGGGCCCCAACGTGGAAAAGTTTCACGTTTCCAGTTCCATTCTCTCCGAAAAGATCCTGGAAATTCTAAGAGAGAAGTTCGGTTATGGGACACACCCCGGGGACATCGCCGTCCTCTTCGCGAACAAAGGAGATTTCAAATTCCATGGAGAGCGACTGAGAAAGGCAATGGAATTGGAGCTCCGTGTTTCTCCCACCACTCCCCGCCTCGTTGTTGAGTATGCTAATTTCTTCAAGGGCATGGAGGCCCCCATCGTGTTTTTAATCACCAATCAAAAAGCGATCAAGAGGGAAAAAGTATACATAGGAGCATCTCGAAGCACTTCCCGCCTAATACAAATCGAGATGGAGACCACGGAACAAGAGGACGAGCAAGCGAACAGGGAAGCAGAAGAGGCATACCTTAAATGCTTGCCAGCTAATACGCCCGAGGAATACAAGGAGTTTTATAAAAGTACATGGCGCGAAATTACATACATCTAGTACCCAGAATTTTGAATAGAGGGAATTAGCAATGTTTCGAAAATATGGTCTGGAGGCCAATTTAATTTAGCCTCCCCGAGTGTTGCACTCGGGAGAATCCGGACCAACTAATTTCACTTTTGGGAAATTCGTGGAATCCCGTTCATTGCGAGACAACTTTTCTTGTCCACCTTCATTAACCTCGTCCTTGGCAGCAGGGAATCGCCTTTAGTTCATGAAGAAACTTTGACACATTTCTATTCATTTTCTCTCCCGATTGCCAATATTTCATGATCCATGTCCATAGAACATTTTATTAAACGTTAAAAATGGTCAATAAAATGTGATAAAGTGTCCTGCCTTTTCTCTCTCTGTGTGTCTAACCTTTATTGTTGCGTCAAATGGAGCCGTGTAACTCATTTTCTGTGTTTCACTTCATAAGTGCCACCGATTAAGGACGAATGATCAATGAAGACACCCTGGAAAAGGAATTTCCTTTTTTTGAGTTCCAGGAACAATCATTAGATGTCCCTCAGGCGAATTACTCACTTCTTCCGCGCTGTCTTTCGTTCCTTAATTTGCTTCCTGTTACGCATTACGTAATGCATGACTCCCTCTCAATAGAGAATCATTCCGACAAGTTTGAAATATAATAGTCCTCGGGATGTGTAGGCAACGGAATCTTATTTTCAACACTTTTTCTAATAGTATTGTATTTTTTTGTATGCTCTCATCCTCCACATAGAAGTTATATTTGGAGGATATTCGGAGAAGAAGTGAGATATGGGATCGTACGAGATACTTGAATATTCCGTGGCTCCCGATCTTGCGTTTCGAGTTCGAAACTTAGATTAAGAGCTTATTTAGGCTGATCGTTTGAGCTTGAACCCAGAACGTCCCATTCGCCACTGATTCTAATTTCGAATGAATGTTTAAATCTCATCTTGCTTTATTTTTAAGGCTTGATGTATTTTCATCGGAGTTATCGAGTTGCTATATGATTGAATGAGCAAATTGCGGTGATGTATGCATCGCTGTAATAAGAGTTATGTGCGCGTGGGCATCCCCGCGGGTCAGCAATTTCGAAGATAATCCGTACACGGACATCCAACTCGATAGACGAAGGGAAAGCTATTGGAGGCTTGTGATTGGCCTAATGTCGTATTCCTCCTTAAGTCGATTGGATAATGCCCCTTTGAACTCACCATGGGCCAATTCTACCTGAAAACCGTGAGTGGTGAATATTTAACACCTTGTAATATTTGTGAAGTATGCATGTATTTACCATTGTTGCACGTTGCTGCAGGAAAAGCGGACATTTATGAAGTGGTCCTCACATACGCCACGTCGGTGCCATGCTTCCACGTGCAGACCCAGTTTAAAATCTCAATTGGAATATTCCAGCTGGACCAAATCTATAAATTCGGACCATTTCCAGCTGGAAAAGAGCTGGAAAATAGTAGGTACCAGTTGTTTATTAGCTGGAATTTTCCAACTAGAATGCAACCGATTTGAATAGCTTTTTCCGGCTGGAAATTTTCCAGTTGGAATTTCATCAAGAGGACCCTACAGCTGGAATGTAGCTACATTTACAGTTGAAAAGCAGCTGTTCCTGTAGATGGACCTCTGACAAAAATAGTCAACAAAAAGATTCTCATTCAGTTAGTGATATAACAATTAGGAGGAAATCTGGAGATGACTACATTCCAGCTGTTACCCGGTTGGTATGGGTCCGAATTTACAGCTAGAGTCCAGTTGGAAATTATAGCTGTTTCCAGCCGGGATTTTAAACTGGGGACAGACCAGCCAGGTAATTTTTGTTAATTACGTGCCTCTCGCATAAGCCACACTTGGTCCACCGATAAGGATGGCACATATAACGCGGACATTTCCGATACGACCCACGCACATGCCACCCATATGTACTTGGCCAAAACTTGTACCACGCGAACATCGGAGAGAAGACTCACTTGGCGCGGGGATAAATTACTGACTGGGTCATTCCGGTCCTCCCCGTCACCCTTCTCATTCTCCTATTCGCCTAACTTGTGGGAATCTTGAAGGAAATAAGGGTGGATTTTTGAACAGAGCATTATCCGATAATGCTGCTTTATTTCAGAGAAAATGCATTGTAAATCCGGTAAATAAAGCTGCATTATCGGAGAGTACTCTGTTCAAAAATCCACCCTAAGCTTCGGAAAAGAGATATGGGGCGTTCGTCAGAGATTTCTGCATTTTCCTTTGTCCGGCATTTCGCCATTTCTTTGATCTGGCACGAAAGTGGAATTGTTCGTTTACCTAGACCGATCCTTTGGGCTCCATTTGAGTCCCCCGTGGTTGCCGAAAATACCGCTGTAATTGCGTCGGATTCACGTCTGCTTTTGCTTTTCCATCGGTACCCCTGACATATAGTTTTCTTTTTTAAATTACACATGATTCATTTTCGATAGGAGTTGTTAGCTCATACAGAAAAATCTATTGAATCCTATACGATTTTTAAACATTAAACCTTGCAGGTTTCCTATAGGATCCTAATAGAACCCTAAAGGATTCCAATGAGAATCCTATATTATTTTTATGTTTCGAAATTCTCATAGGAACACCTAGGATCTTTTCGTAAGGGAGGGCGCGATGAGACTTGAATCGTGGAGGTCACACTCCTTCCCGAAAAGTAAAAAAAAAAAAACCAAACCATAGGCCAACTTCTCTCGAAAGGTGTGAGTTTTGACTATTTTTGGTTACAAAAGGTTGACCTTGGCCCAGTATGTCCCGACTGCTCCTCAGGTCCTCACTAATTAAGGTTGAGTGATTTTGGCTCTATCATGGATGACATGGAAATTGATTATGAAAATGCCTCTATAGGTTTTCACACTTTTACATAATAATAATATTTTCCCACGATTTCCAGGAATCCTCAACTCAGATGATCGCACTATGAAGAAAAGGGCGTTACTTGTACACCTTCCCACCTGAAGCATTGTTCATGCATCACACAGGTTCACCCCAAAATCAGTTCCGAAACGAAAACAGCGACATCACTTTAGAAAATGCCCCCGAGTATTATGGATAACATGGGTATCGCAACTATTCCCTGTTCTTTGCTAACAGGAAAATGAAACACGCAATAAAAACTGAAGCACGAAACGAAGTTACAACGAAACGTGACGAAATGACCATCAGCTTCTTTTGGTCAGCCCCTTCCCTCGTTGGTGTTGAGCACAGTAGTATATAAGAAAAATTATCGACTGAGTCCATCAAGATCTTCCATCCTACCAGAAATAACTTTCTGGCAATGTTTTTACGGAGGCGGTTTGTGGGAAAGTCTGCTCTTATTCATTTCTCCTGCTCCTTCTGTTCATGGCGACAATTTTATGCACTCAATTGAACAAAGGACAATGTCATATGCAACGCAAATTTTTATATATTCCCTTTTCCCCGTTCTTGCAAAGAGAATTCATTTAATGCCCACGGATTGTATTGTGTGATTGATGGGAACTAAGAAGGATAACTGAATACCGAAACGTTCCCACACAGTTATGAGAGACGGAACAAAGTGGAGGGAGTGGGAATACGGCGCTTTTCTCCCCCCCCCTCGCCCCTTGAAGAACCTCTCTTTGTCACTTCAGGGGAAGGAAAAAAAAATAAATTCGGAGACCTCCTACGGAACACAGCTTCATTTGGGGTAAACACGGGACAGGGAGCCACGGGAAGGGCTACAGAGCAGCATGTTTAGATTGCAGACCAAGGTCGCATGCTCCAAGTGTCTGTGTACGCATCCACCAAGCAAATGTGGATCCTAAAAGGATAGGGGGAATTTAGAACAGCTGTTGCTGCTGGATTCCGGATCCCCGAAAAAGAAATCGATCCCAAGATTCTCTCGTGGTCATCACACCTGGGTTTTACGGTGCAGACTGAAATTCTCAGAGCAATAAAAAAAATTCATTTCCACTCTTTCTTTTCCTCTTCTTCCCTGTTATGTATAATGCATAACCTACAAACACGTTTATGGATCAAAATTCAATGAACCTAATTAATTACCGGCTTGATAGCCGGTAATTAAAAACGGAATAACGTTCACCGAAGCGGAGATCGTAAACGTCGCCTTTTTTGTCGAACGCAATGAAAGAGAGCCACGTCGACCGAGCGCACAGGACAAAAATTAGATGTCGTGACAGTCATGTCGAACCGCTCGAAGGCTTACTCATTCTTGGCAATATGAAGTGATGCTCATCACGCACTAGCAAGCGGCATCGGGCATCTCTATCCCCATGCCATGCCTAGGGGAGAGGAAACCCGTCTCAATTTCTGAACCGTTAATGGTCTGTGTCTGGCCTTCAGTGGAGGAAGGGTACTCGGAGAAGGGCACCCTTGCATACATAGTTATTCACTTCCGAATCGTACAGAGAAATTGGTATTTGTCGATTTCATCCCGATGAGATCGGGGAATGCTTGGGAGTGAGATTCATTATTAAATGCTTCCCCATCCCCTCCCTCACTCGAATCTCTGCAAGCTTCAGTCGCATTTCAAAGATTAGCCAGGATAATATCAGGCTGAAATGTGTACTTGAATCATCCTTTGGATTTCTCCCAAATCGTTAATGCTATTTTTCTCCTTTCGCAAATCATGTACTCGTGAAACAGAGAAAAACTTTAAAAGACCGCATCCAGACCGCATGCCATTGCGCCTTTCCGTGCTGAACTCATCCTGCTTGGAGGAGGCAAATGTTTCCCCTTTGCCGATTGTTCGAAGAACCCCTGATTTTAACACCGACGTTTACATTCGATTTCATCGAGAGACGAGAATGTGAATGACTCATGCGGAGGCATCTCGTCCCTCTAGCATGGCATGCCGTGTTTCCCTTTCCTGTCTCTTGTCAGTTGCCATAGTGGTTGATGGGGGCCAGAAGAAGGAGCCTGTTTCTTGCGGTGACTTCCGCTGCGGTCCCACGCAGGAAATTCAGTTTGGAACATGGGCGATCGAGCTCCGAGTGTGCGGCATTGTCGTGTGGAGGGCCTCAAAAGAGGACTTTTAACGTTAACTTTAAGCCGAAAGAAGAGAAAGACAATTTAGCACGAGCGGTTAATCGGAGGCAAAAGAAAGGGGTCCTGGCCTCACTCTACAGACAGGACAAGCCGTCTAAGGAGACGACTGATGACAAATAATAAAACGGTGTTCAAAAAACAAGGACAACAAATATTTAATTAAAGTTAAATTAGGAGAGAAGAATAAATATCACAGATTGGGGTCTTGAGGTCTTGAAGAGGTCTTGAAGAGATCCCGAGGAGGTCTTGAGTAGGCAACGGCGATTGCAGGCAGGGCGACCGACGTCAGACCGACAAAACAAAGGCTGCAGGCACGGCTGGCAAGAGGGACTGTCCCAGACGAAGACTCTCGAGGGAAGACACAGGACAACACGCGAGACGGAAAAACGAAAAGACGGCGTGACCGGAAGGGGGAGGTCACACCCCCAGAAAAACAATGGAGGGCTATGCGGGCCCAACCCTGCCATGGGCAGAACCCATGCAGGGCCGCGAACAAAATAATGTCCCGCGGGAGCCACAAAGCTCTATTAAAGTTATATTCGAATTTACTTAATAATTTACTCATACGACAGCATCATGCGGTCTGTCGTTAGTGTGTGCTGGTATTCGGTTCAACCATCGTTTCGGTTTACGATATTGGTGTCTCCCGGAAAACGACTTTATTTCATCGGTGGGTCCAAAGTGAGTATCATGACGTATAATCCAAGTACACCTTGGCTACACCGTTGGGGGAGACTCGGGCGGTCGTGAGAATCTTTCGTGGTTTTGGAGTCTCCTGTCACCCGCAAAATAATTCAACGACGAATAATTTCCGACTCTCGATACCAAACTTTTCGTGACACTCTCGAAATACTCCACGATAATATCCCACAAGACATACTTTATTTCACCTATACAAACGCCCTCATCAACCGGCTGGTTTCTTATTTGTCTGGTGCAACTCAGTGAATCACTCTTCAATCAGTCATTTCTTCTGTCAATGTGCAGAAGATTGTGCCTGTGAAAAAGAATACGTACAAAAGAAGAGAAGACAAATTAATATTGGATTCCTTCATATTCACCTTTCACACCATATAAATACAATAATGAACTTTCCTGCAATGAGACATAATGTTCTAATAAGTATTCCGGATCCTCCTCAATAGAATCATTTGCCGGTGGAATATTATGACGTTTTTTTCCCGTCGCGAATTATTTGCATTTGAAATTTTTGTCTCCCACCCTGTGGTATCCCAGAGTGCTTATGTTTCTCCTTAAAATGACGGTTTGGCTTGAACCAGAGGGAAAAGTCGCTCATGGTTCTTTTCTTCTACTGCGCCAGACTCCAAGACTTTAGGTCCTGGCTTTAGAAATCTCTTAACGTAACCCATTTGCTGATAGCGTCCTAAAATTGGGACGGTCGAAAATCGTGCCCTCATTTCGTGGTAAACACGGTAAATGATGCAACCATGACATTGCCTTTTTCGCTGGACTATGCCCCGTGCACATGGGTAACATCTTGGAAATATTTCTGGAAGAGTTATCACGGGAAATGTATTGGGATGGCCAACAAGTTAGATGGTCCAGAATGACATGAAATACTTCCCCACATATCCGATAGATGGATCTGGACCGAGTCCGATTTCGAATTTAGTTGGCTGAGTCGTTTTCCAGCACCCCTTCCTACCGTTTCCACGTATACATTATTTTCCGCTTCTCCGAATATGTTGCTTTAAGTAATACTATTTTTCGTTTGCTCCCGAAAACCTGGTTGGTAACTGCATACGTTTTTCTGCTATAACTTTCCTACGGATGAAGATTACAGCCGGTGTCACCTCATTTTATAAATTGCTCCCTTCGCAATGGTGCAGAAGAAAAAAAACGACGCTTGACACTTTTCCTGAACTCAACGTATCAGTAGGCACGTTCATGTCAACTTTCAGCTTTCCATGTCCCTCCGTTTAACTGAAGACCAAATTTTTTTTTTGAAAGCATTTCCCCCCATAATGTGCGCCCTCATGGTATGTACCTCGGAAGTCGAATTTTTTCTGAACTCTGCATCCCAATAGCTACTTGTGCACCAAGTTACAGATTTCTAGCTTCTCTAAAACATGGTTAGAATTAGCGTTAGTCAGTCAGTCACGATTGTCGATATCAGATTTCTGAGCCGTTTGCGATGTGATTAGGCAGATTGCCTTGGAGGATTGTCCTTAGGGAAAAGGACGTGATCCACATCGAGCTGTCAGTAGTTGATGGTTCCTTTCAGAGCGTCCTTGAGGATGTGTGTCTTTGAGTTAAACATTCGGATATGCGCAGTAACGCCTATTACCTTTCTTCAATCCCTTCCCGTTACAAAATTCAATATCCTCGTACTCCTCTGTGAGAGCAATAATGGCAATGAAATTGGGCATGTTTCTTCCTTTCTCAACACAGAATCGTTCTAGCAAATTAGAAGCTCCATCACCCCGGGGGTTGTGGAGAACACTGAATCTCGTTTTTTGATGATGCGAATTTCATTCCGGTTTTTTACTCCCCCCCTTTGGGGCGGGGGGTCCCGGAGGAAATAGACCAACCATGAGAAATATATTTACTCGTAGATGACGAAATGTTCCCGAAAAGTGAAGTTAGCTGTCGTTCATTGAGGCATAAAGTGCTAGCTCCGGCGTCCTGTCCCCAAGTGTTGCCGGATATCGTGCTGGAGTTATGTCGGATTCTTGACTGCCTCGACATTCGTATCGGTGTCTAGATCTCATGTATTTCAGTGTATGAGACATATTTTCGTGCTGAGTTTATGAAATGAGTTAAGAATGAGACGTTGGTCTAGGCCTAGACGTGCTCTGAAAAAAGTCCTTCGGATAGGCCTAGGCCTAGGTTAATTAGTCCCATGACGAAGGGGGAGGGATGTTGAGGTTGAAGAGAGCCTTTGAAAAATGGTTTTCACATTACTTCATGGAAGTATAAACAATGGCTAGTTATCACTACTTTGAAATGTATATAGGTTATACTTTGTCCAATATGCTAGGAAAAGTCATCAATGTAGTCACGGTCTTGACGGCCTGTCTCGTCAGACCACCCTTCCAGAGTTCTGAATCCGGAAATGAGCTCATGTATGATAAGCTATAACAACATACTTCTACTGCTATTATACATACAGGAGGAAATTCAAAGCGCGACAGCAATAAAAGAGTGCGGCCAGAACTGTATGGGCATCTGCATCAAAATTCGGTGTCGTATCTCGTACGAGATGGCTGAGCTAATGTGTAAGACAAATATAAAAAGTTATTTGCATTTTTATATTTTATTATTCACGCTCGGAGGAATTGCTCTAAGTTCCCGCCATCGTTTTGTGCCCATGCACGTAACCTTGGGCGACACTGCACCGTTCATAACACCGTGACACTTGCCTCCATGCCCCCCGAATACGTGCTTTGAGATTGTCCAGGTCCTGGATCGGTCGGCTGTAGATTTTCTGCACCACGATCCTTTAGTCAACTGGATTTAGGTCAGGAGAGTTTGAAGGTCATTAACATGGTCTGATAAAGACGGAAAAATTCTGTTCTCAGGTCGTAGAGATTGCATGGGCGTCATGTTCGTACCCATTCCTAAGTCAGCCTTATTTGGCGCCAATGCTTCACCTTGCCTCTTCATCTGTGTTTTCATCGGGCCTTTCCCGGCGGAATAGCTCAGATAATTAAAGCAGTGGTTGAAATTTAATCAATTTTCCCGTGATCAGGGTCGAGTGGAACTGTGAATTGTAAATAGCCGCAAACACTAGTGGAATCCTGGTCCATCTGCTAAGTTATGTGAGGTTAGGAACTTGGGAGGGGATTGACGGTAAAGAAAAGAAAGCCATCCAGGAGCAAAAGTTCTAAGACTGCCTTTGCAGGAGCTGTAGTTCGATGCGCAAATCTGTTGTCCTTTCTATTGTCCTCCGAATGGCTTTATCAAGTTTTAGGAATTCAGTTTTAGTCTTACGGTCATTTTTTCCCTGCCGGTCTTACTTTTATGACATACAGTATATTTTCTTTAGTATCTCGTCTGTATTCGGACTGCTTACATTTGACACTGTCTCATTTTCTGATTCAAAGTACACTCAATAAACTCAAGATTTTGGGAGAATATTGTTTCGGATGGGAATGCCATTTCCATTTGAGAGACTTACAGATACCGTCACAGGTAACAAACAAAAATACAAGTATGTGGGACGGACCCTTCAATCAGTCCCTCGCTGCTTGTAGAGACTTCTGTAACAGTCGTAATATATAAAATATGAGAACAGCTTTTCAACGATTGGAAGGGATGACATGTATTGATAATTCCGAGCCGTCTGCAGGATTTTAGCTACTTTTACTCAGTAAGTTTCGAATTGGGCCAACATTTTTAAAAATAATAATAATAAAATAATAAGAGTCGGTGGGGGGAGGGAGGGCAGGGCAGCAAAGCGGAGGCGCAAAACCATACTTGAGATAATATCAGGGGAGAAAATCATCATCTCTACGAATGCGTCAAGCTCTCTTCCAAGGGCGGCAGGAAGGGCGGCCGCCCCCTTTGCCCCCGTTCCCTGTAAAATATGCCACTGATATTAAATATATTAGATTAATGAATCAAGATTCATTAATCAAGATAGATGATTAGGGAATATTCAGAGGACTTTAGCTGCATCAATACTGAAGCAGACAAATTAGGGAGAGCGCTGGATCTTATTAAGAAGTACATCCATTGCATATTCCAGTCAATCAACCTCTCGGCTGTGATTCACGAATATTGAAGCGAATGTAGAATATTGCAAAAGGAGAATTGAAGAGTAAAGGAGCAAGAGAATAATGTATGAGAGCGTAAAGGTACATCATATAAAGGCGATAAGTGGGAAGTGACACGACGTCCAAAACGCTCGCGTCATTACCTGATCTATCAGCCTGGTATTGCACATTGATTGTCCCCTCCCCTCTCCACAACCTAAACTATAGGAGCTAGACAAACCATTCAAATTCATTTGGAATCATTGTACATTTTGATTCTATTCAATCTCATTTTATTCTCTGATATCATATGATGAAGAAAATAAATTCGTTGATTGCATTCGTACCATTATATTTCGAGAAACTCGTGACGCCGGAGATAATCCGTTCATGGTTTTCGAAAATGTTTAAACTTTCTGTTTCTGCACGATGAAGCCCTATTTTCAAAGCATTCATCACACATCAAATGCTGAAAGACTCAGGGATTGATTTATTTGGAAATGCGGAATGGCCTACGAACTCTCCCAATCTGAATGTGGTTAAGAAAATTAGGGTTATCCCGAAAAACTGAGTTGAGGCTCTCATGCTATGGAGGGGAAGCACCATGGATTCTTCCGGGATGTCTTGCAAAAGGGCATCACCAGAGTGTTGGAAATGGAAGATGACAAGGAACTATACCCATATATTTTCATCTTACCCCGATCATCTTCAAATTGTTATGGATGCAGGTGGGATGAACATCATTTATTAAAAGTGTATGCTAATATTAAAAAATGAATGACGAATTCTCCTGATGAATTATTATTTTCCCTAGCTTTTTTTAATTTAGGCTGTGGAGGGGGGAGGGCTTATTATGCGCAACACCCAGTACTTTGAGAGGTAAACCGGCCGTAGGTGACTGCCTTCAGTGCGACCTTGTCAGCTTATCACGACCTTATCAGTTTGAGTATCGTCATATGGAACACGGTGGAGGCAAGATAGTTGTGGGCTACGTGGAATGAGTCCGTCGAAGAGGCCTCTCTCTTGTCGTTTATGTGAGGTGGTCACTCTCTCCACTTCTGTATGTTTTTGTGTTGAAGTGTGATTGTAGCCCCTGGGGGAGTGACCTCTGTGCAGCCCAGCCGTGGTTCACAATCCCCCAGTGGGCCTGGATTCCTTGGCCATATTTGGCAGTTCTTTTTGG